>CAJNOI010001018.1:0-20699 GCA_905250115.1 Adineta steineri | reverse complement strand
AATATCTACTAAGTGCAAGAATAGATTCTGTTAAATATAAACAAAAATAATATAGTAATAATTATCCGTTGAAACCAAATACATCAAAATCAGGTTTTTCATCATGTTCATCTTGAGAAGAAAAAAAACAAGAAAGTAAAATGATATTGTTTTTGTTTTTCAAATATATCTACCTCGATTAATAATACATTTTCGTTTATGTGATAAACCATCATCATCATCATCATTTTCAATTTCATCAAATTTTCTTATAATACCAAGTTGTTTTCTTCCAGCTGATGATATCGATTTAATTGTTGGTATTTGTTCAAAATCATCATCACCATCAATAATATCTTCAACAATAGGTGCTAAATCTAGTTCTTCTTCATCTAATCCTTGTTCATCATCTGTTATACCATCTTCAAGTTTTAATTGATTTGCATGCATTTCATTTTTAATATTTATATTTGCTTTTGGTTTTTCTTCAAGTTCATCATCAGCATAATCACGTACATCATCTTCATCTTCAATTTCATTTGTTTGATAATCACGATTATCATACGAATCTTGTTTAGGTTCATGTACAGCATATGTATGTCGATCAAGTAAACGTGCTGATGTAAATTGTCGATGGCATATTGGACAACGGTAATCATCTTCTTGATGTTCTTCATCTTCTGCACCTGATGATACACCTATATAACGATGTTGTAAAGATGCAGCACGTCGTTGTGGACGACGATTCATTGCTATTGGAGAATTCATTGCTGCTGATAATGTCGCTGCTGTTGTTGTTGTTGTTGTTGGTGTTGCAGCATTTCGATGTGTACGTGTAACATGAGCACGTAAATCAGCACGTGCTGCAAACATCAAACCACATTCACTACATTGAAATGGACGTGTACCACGATGTTTATTCATATGATCTTCTAATTGTTGACTTGTATTAGCAGAGAATTCACAATGATTACACGAATGAATTGTTTGACCTTTATGAGTTTTACCATGCATACGTAATGAATATCTTAAATAAAACAAAAACAGTTTATTTTATTAAATAATATAAGAGATAACATACTTATCAGGAAAATCTTCGTCACATTTATTACATGATAAAGGTTCGGATTGACGAGCATGTTGTTTACCGATATGATAACGAAGATCAGATTTTCTTGCCATTACAGATGGACAATATGAACAAGGAAATGATGGTTTTTCAGCTTGATGAGTTAACATATGTGCTTTTAAGCTAAAAGAAATTATACGTGATAATCATATATTTTAATTAGGTAAATCTATTTGAATAAATTAAGACAACATCATTTTCTAACTTTGAAAATTTTTATAAAATAATCAATAATCTTACCTATTGCTTTGCGTAAAACGAAAATTACAAATTGTACATTGATACGGACGCTCGCCTAGTAAATAAAAATCATTCGAAATTAATAAATTCTTGATTTTTTGATCTTACCAGTATGTACACGTAAATGCCGTTTAAGTTTAAATGTATCTGGACTACAATATGAACAGTGTGGACATGCATACGGTTTTTCCTATATTTATATATAGACAATATATTTCTTTAATATTATTACAAATAAAAAACATACTCCAGTATGTGTACGAATATGCCGTCTTAATTTACTTAATTCAACAGTAGCATAACCACATTCTTCACATCGATGTGGTTTTTCTAGTGTATGTCTGTAAAAAAAATAGAGAACAATAATAATACTAAAAAGAAATAGTATTGCTTTTTATTACTTGTATCGAACATGTCGGATAAGTTCTCCACTAGTTGTAAAAGAAAATGAACAGAATTTGCACTAGAAAAAACAAAATCTATTTAGAAAATTTTATTTTTAATCGAAGATTTTTACTTGAAATGGTTTAACACCTAAATGTGTATTCACATGATTAGTTAATTGAATAGTTGTTTTAAATGATCGATCACAATAAGCACCTTAAGTAAATGAAAAACAAAAATCAGTTATTTATTTATATTTATATTTACATACATTTATGTGGTCGTTCAGTTGAATGAGATTTAAGATGTCTTTGAAGTAGATATTTTTTTGTTGTTGTGTAATTACTAAATTTAGAATAGATTTCAAAGATTCTTGAATGTAAATTCTATTATACCAGTATGAACACATTAGTTTTTCCATAGATTTTCCTGTATCACTAACAGTACTATTACGTTGTGGTGTTTGTGTCGTTGTTTTTGTCCATTTTCTAGCCGTACCACTCATTTCTCTTTAATGAAAAAAGGAAAGGTTTATCAAATAACAAAAAAAACTCTTTATTCTCTTACCCAAAATCATAAACAGAATCAATGGAACGATTGACAGGATTTGTTTTGAATTTTTTTGTTACATCTTCATCTCCTTCACTCACTTCTTCATCTTCCTCATCATCATTTTCAATATGTTCATTCCCTGCATCCCACTCTTCATCATCATCATTTGATGATCGATTTCGTCGTGGACGACCACGAGGTTTAGCTTTTTTTGGTTCAACTTTAATTATCGGTGCTTCAGAAGTATCAAATTCATGTTCATCATCATCATTCGTTGAATCAACAAATTTGACAGCTTTTGTTGATCGTGTGGATGTTCGAGTTGCCATTATCGATATGCACAAAACAAATGGCAATATGTAAAAATACAAAAAAAAAGAAAGCTCTTTGTTCTTCTTCATATACTGGTAAGAAAATTAGCAAATAGAATTTATTTTCAATAGATGGCGTTAGTTTATTTTTATTAAAATTTTTCAAAAATTTTTTCTTTTAACCCATTGTAGGATTAATAGGAATACCCATAGCAACAATAATCTCTAAAATATCTTTGTTATTCATAACTTCTGCATAAGTAAAACAATGATTAATAACAGTGATATAACCAGCACAACAAACAAGATTTGCTGCTGGGCAAATACGATCTTGATAGGCTAGGTATGTTTCAACACCATATTGTAGTTCTGTCCAATAATTATCACACCATTTTGTGCAACTTGACCAGCCAAATAAACCACAGTCACTGTAACCGCATTTAGTACGTGAATGGCGTTGAACAGCATAAGTCGTTTGACGAGTTCTTGTTAATGCTTCAGTACCTGAAAGACAATTAGATGAATTATAATTCTATAGAAATAGAATAGAAGAAAGTACCAGGGTTAATATTACAACACCAATGTGTATTATCTTGTCGACCTGAAGTTGAATTTTGAGAAAGTGATTCGATAATTTTTTGTTTGCCACCTTCACTCATATGATCAACTAATTGTTGAAGAACATCGATGTCTGTTTTCTTGTCACAATAAACATTGCTCAATGATAATAGAACAATTACTACTGAGCAAAGGATCGTTAAGCAGTGCATGATTTTCCTTGTTGTATTTGGATGAAAACTTTTTTTTGTATCACAGGATTCTATTGTCTATAACAGGTTTTATTGTTGAAAAATCCAGATGCTAATTTTTCTCATACATATAATAAATGATAACAGACGACTATTTTTGTAATTTCAAATAATCCGATAATAAAGGAAAAAGAAATTTATTTATCATGATATTATTGTTTTAAATCATAGATTTATTCGAAATTATTTTGTTAAATCATGTGACATCTAGATATATTAAAAAATATTACAAAAGGTACTTTATTTGATTGTTTCCTTTTCAAATAAAATTATTTTTATTATTATTCGAAATTACACTCTGAGTCGAAAAAAATATAGTCGTAAAAATTATCTGGATTCAATAAAGATTGAAATAATGATAGTTCAATATTTAGATGTTCAGTTATCGTCACATTTATAGATTGGTTCAACCATCTTGTTTATTTTATTCATTACTATTCGATAAGTTTCATAGTTACTATTACGAAATATCAAGTAACAAAAAATAGCTAGAAGTTTTTAATAAAAATTATTTAAAATATCTTATTCTGATTAAATTCATTTTGTTAATTTATTTTCATTATATTTGACTGATGTATCATGTACAAATGTGTACAGATATTTTATGCAATAATATATATAGAACGTTAGTGACATAGTCATCGAAAAATTGCCATAAGGTGATTTTGGCGCTTTTGGAACAGATGCTACAATATGTATATATTACTATTGACTAGTAAATTAGCCACTATAATATCATATTGATTAGTATATGTATTGTTTTATGCAATATAAAAAACTAAAATCTTCACTTATTCAATGTGTTCTTCTATTTCACTTTCAGCTATCAATGCAACTATTTGCATAGATGATACGAAACGAAGATGTTTTAGGATATCAATTAAAGTCAATGTAATTCTTTGTTAACCCTTTCAGTCCCCTGGTATAAAAAAAGCAACACATGTTTCATTATTATTTTCCATGGCATAATTTATAAAAATTAGTATGAAATCTCTCGAAAGAAAGTAATAAGGAGTGTTTTAGGACTTTTTTAAAGTATCTACGTTGCAGTCGTCGCCTTGTATTTATCCTTTTTTTCTCTATGTGTGATACCATTCATTCTTTCTTCGATAAAATATCATTTTGATACATATTACGTTCTTTTAATGTAGTTTTTCTTCTTCATTTCTTTTCTTAGGGTGTGGGTGTGTGGTGAGAACAGTTATACTTTTCAGCAGTCATACCCACCCCTCAACATTGATAAAATGTATTTCTTTGTCTGGAATAAGCGAATTTTACAGCTTACTTGAATTTAATCCAGTAAAAAATAATTTGGGACTGAAAGGGTTAATTGTTGAATTAAAAATATGACAGTATAAATTTGTAGTGTCAGTGAGTCTTTCGGCATTGCTAATTTTGAAAGAGACTCACAGACTTTTGATTATTGAAGTGATTTATCATAAGCTAGAATAATCAATAATTGTTCTACATCATTAAATAAATTAATAATGGCTATTTGCTGGCATACTGATCCAACACAACTTGCTCATGATATTCGCCATATAGGTCATCAGCTTGAAAATTAACAACACCATTATCATCTATGAGTAGTATAAGTGGACAAGGGTGTGGGTAGATACAGATATGAGTATTATATTTTACTCATGCTCACACCCACACCCTGCATGATTTTGCCGATATACCTAGCAAAACATATATAAGACATTATACAAGAGAAGGGGTAATTATCGACTACTATTCATCATGCTTAGTTCTGGAAATCGTTGGTTTATAGCTTCAATTAAGTTCACTATGGACGTTGTACATAAAGCATAATCTAGGGTCATACATTATTTTTTATGCTGAAGGAGTGCCAATATTGTCAAGGCTATATCTTTTATTGTTCAACAAATCGTACTTCTACATCATTACCAAGTGATGCCCGAATTTTATCGCCTAATAAATGAAAAGCCAATGCTTCGAGACATTTCTTATTGTCTTCATCGTTTAATTGTCTTAAAAGATCTTTCAATGGATTATTTATTTCAGTACCAAGCAATCTACCGAACACAGTCCATGGAAATAAGAGTCGAATTGCCAGATTTAGTGGAAATAGTGGAGAGAACAGAGTTGATGATGATGAGGACATTTCAACTGTTTTTGTCATTGTAGCAATTAAAATTTTGTGTTCATCGGTTGCGTCCCGTCTTCGTCGACTTGTAGCAATAACAGAAACGGAAAATCGACTTTTTGTACCAATAACGATTGCTTTCGCAAATTGTTGCCCTTCATTATTAAATTTTAATCGTGTAATATAGGCTTTAACTTCGTCATCGGCATCTGCATATTGTTCGAGTAACAATTGAATATGTCTGTCGACATCCGAATGATGAAAGGTGTTTGTTGAAATTCGAAATTGTTCTTCATTTCGACGAACAAGACGACTTTTTAGCATATCAAATGCTCTTTGAGCCATATAATTATTTACTGGTATTATTATGACCAAAGGTTGATCAACAGGAGATGACATAGTGTTAAATGTTTTTTAGATGAAAACTTTGAAAAACTGATCTAGAAATTGAAAAGGAATAAAATAATATCAGATAAGTCTTAAGATCATGTGAGGTGTGTATCCTCTAATGAAATGTGAAGTGTGTAGATGATCCTGACTCCCACAGTCGATCCCGTTTATTGAAAATCAGTTGGTTTATATAGATGACAGTGAACAAAGACAAACTATCTACACATGGAATCTTCCCTAGGTGATGACAAGCGAAAAGGGAATATCCCATGTGAGATCTTGGTAAGAGAAAAGAGAATGATCGTATATGTGAAGAAAGAAGAAGAGAACGAAAGGAAAAATCCCTCATATATATATATATATATATATATAACAGGAGAGGAAAAGTCCATCACATATATCATAAGGGAAAACACCAAGAATAACAAAAGAGAGAAGGAAAACACGTCACTATCTAACAGATCAGTAAAAGCGTTGAGACAATACGAATATAAAATAAAGAGGCGATCCATTTGATATTTTCTATTAAAACCTGAGGGTGGGTGTGCCGTGGATGAGGGGGTGGGTATGAGTATTATACCCATCACATACCATCATCGAAACCCATATTTATCTCATATAAATAGATGCGCGGTGTCGACATGAATCGGATGGTACGTATACTTTTTGTTTTTGAAATTGATCGGTTTCATCAGAAAATTTGTTTTTTTCTGAAACAGAACGTAATTTTTTATGTAAATGGCAGAACTAGGAAGAAAAAATCTGAAAATTTTACGATAGACTCTAGGGCACGAGCTACATCTATGGTAAAAGTATCAGCAAGATCGAACTCTAAAAAATTTTCTCGTAAAAATGAGTTCCCTAGGGCCCCCATCAAATGCCAAAACAAAAATGTTTGCCTTATTATCATCTTAAGGTTCCGAGCAATAATCGGTATCTTTTTGAATTGCTCTCATGATTCTCACTCAGTTACAAGAGCAGCGTCTCTTTTGTGTACTCGTATTACGTCACATCGCTAACAAGAAATAAGTCGAGTTTTTAAAAAAATCTGTGCATGCTCCGAAAACACTTTGAATACCGATTTTAGAGCCCTTTGAATTGTCTACAGACTGTACTATTTAGTTTCCAAAAATGCTGTTCTTAATTCGGTGTTTTTTAAACTAAAACGCAAAAAGTGAAAATCGATGTACTTTTTTAAGTCACGTCGCTAACGCTAGTTTTTAAATGATAACTTCTCTCAACAAAGGTCTTTACGGCTGATTCTTTTAGAACATCTAGGGTAACTTGACATATATACAGCATATAAATACTAGCTACAGAAAGGTTTACCATCCTGAGATATGCGTGTTTCAATTTTGTGAAGTCACATTGCTGATAAATGGTTTTTCCATATAGGATCGGATATTTTTCACGTAAAGGAATCATCTATTTCAAGTGGTCGGATGTTAATGATAGTAGAAGCATGATGTCCATTGATAGTTTATTTTTCAAAATGTTACGATGAAAGAAAGGATTCATAGGAGAGAAGACCACAAAGAAGTATCATCTGTTGACACTAGTAGAAAATTATTGCATTATTCTTTTAATAGTAAAGATAAACAAATAGTCAAAGTTGAAGCAGCATTCAAACTATTGTTGAATAAATTGCACATCCACATCACTTCCAATGAATGTTCGAATTTTATCACCCAATACATATATCGCCATGGCTTCGAGGCATTTCTTGTTATCCTCATCATTTAATTTGCTTACAATGTGTTCCAGTTCTTTTTGTTCTTCTGATTTGATACCGAACCATTTTGTAAAAAAATTCCATGAAGCAGACATTTCAACAACTTTTTTGGTTGTCGCAATTAAAATCTTGTGCACACCGCTTGTGTCAGTTTTTTGCCGACTTGTTGCAATAATAGAAACCGAAAACTGATTTTTTGTACCAATAATGATTGCTTTTGCAAATTGTTGTCCTTCATTATTAATCTTCAGTCGTTTAATATAGCCTTTAACTTCTTCATCAGCATCTTTATATTGTTCGAGTAGCAATAGAACATATTCGCCCATATCCGAATGATCAATTGTTTCAGTTGAAATAAGAAAATGTTCTTCACTTCGGCTAACACGACGACTTTTTAGCAAACTAAATGCTTGTTCAATCATGGTATTATTCATTGGTATTTTTACGATCAAAGGAGAATTTAAAGAAGATGCCATATAGTCGGGTATTTTTTTAATGAAAGCTTTGAAAAAGTGTTCTGAAAATAGAAAAGAAACATTATCACACTAGATCGTTCTCTAAAGCTTCGACTTTGAAGAGTGCAACGAAGATTGTAACTTCTGTCAGACTTTTTGTAAATTCAGTTCGAAAAAATTGAAAAGAAATTATTTTAAACAAACGAAAACAATTTATGAATGTCTTTGAAACGGTAACATAACTTCCTATATTCATAAATCACTGCACTGTAACCTAGAAGATTCATTATAAAGTATGAAAAAGGATATTATAGAAATATTCATACGAGTTTGTCAGTGATTCTCTTGGGTGTGGGAGTGGGTGTGGGTGTTCTCTCTTTATTTTAACCCACACCACCCATACCCTTATCATAAACAAGAACGTCTTGATATTTCGGTGGTAAACGAAATCTTGGTGGTGCTAGAAACAAATATATATGCATGTATATTAAGAATTTATTTTTATTTATAGATTTAAACTTACATCGAACATTAATATTACAATGACATATTCTTGAACCACCTTTATTACGTGCTTTAATACTATATTCATCAACATCATCTGGTGTAGCATTATTAATAACCAAAATATATTTATCACCATCAGGTGTTATAGTATATTTAGCACCTTGAGAGATTTCTTCAGTGCCTTTGAATCTAATTAATTATTTTATAAAGAAATAGTATGATATAACTAATTAACGGAAAAAAAAGAAACAAACCATTCAACATCAGGTTTAGGTGTTCTAGTAACTTGTGAGGATGAAATGTGAAGATGATAATTCTCTCTGCTTATTCGTAGAAAAGCACACGCTATATATAGGATGACGAAACACCCTGTTAGGGAAATGTCCAACATGAGATCAAGGGAACAAGATGAGGAAAAGTTCCATAACATATAGCATCACATATGTAAACGATAGGAGAGGAGAAATCCATGTAACATAACGAAAGGAAAAATCTATGAACGATATAGAAGAGAACGAGAGCACACATATAGAAGAAGATGATGAATCATACTATATATGATATATGTATACGTAACAACAGAATGAAAGAAACTATACATATATGACGTAAGATGATAATAGCACCTAACAAACTTCACATTCTAATGTAATTGTTTTATCTTCATTACCTTCGGCATCTTTTAATTTTTTTAAGAAACTCTGGTGGAGTAGATGTATTTGGATCTTTAACCTAATAAAATAAAAAATCTTATTTAGAAATATTGAAAAGCTTCATTTCTATATACTTTAGTTGGTTTAGTTGCATCAGATGGTGTTCCTTTTTCAACTTCATTTTTTGCTGTAACACGAAATTCATAATTTTTTCCATCTTCTAAACCTTTAACATCACATGTTATCATTACCACCATTATCTTTCTATAATACAAGAAAACAAAACAGAATATAACTGAAATTCTTTTTCTAAATTTGATTTACTAATGGTTTCCAATTAAGTGTATATCCTTCAGCAGTTACATTTGTTGCTTCAAGTGGACCTTCAGGTTTTGTTGGTATTGAAAAAACATTAACACGAAATTGCACTTGATTTGTACCTTCACTATTTTTTAATACTAATTTATATATACCAGCATCTCCTCGTTCGGTTTTACGATTAAGTAAGGTGATAATATTATCTAATGTCTAAAAGAAAGAAAGTTTGTTTGCTTGATTTTCTTTTTGTGCTTCTCTTCTTACTTTAACATCCTCACACGGTTATCGCTTCTCTTCGTTCTTTATTCGTCTTCTTTCATAAAACAAGAATCATCTTTCTCTTCACATTATGCACTCCTTAAATACTCAACGATATCATTAGTACATGAGGAAATGAAAGAGAATCAGCATTCTTTACGGCAAGAGATATATCATGCCATAAAACACACGATCATCAGGAGCTAAATCTTTATCATCAATTAACCATTGAGCTGTTGCTTTTGGTGTAGTTTAATATAATATATGTAATTCAAAATCTTCACCAGCTTTTACTGTTATATCTTTAATACCATGTAAATCAAGAAATAATGGTTTGTCTATATAAGAAAAATAAATAAATTAATGATTAGTAAATTGTAAGAAGTACGTATAGTTATTTTCTAATTTTATTCAGATAAATAATATACCTGGTTGATCTAGAACAGTAATTGCATCTGTTGGTCAACTTGGTTCACTAGGACCAATTGCAATAACAGCTCGAATACGAAGTGAAATATCATCACCTTCTTTCAAATTTGAAACAGTATATGAATGTTCACGTGCTGGTACTTCTGCAACTTCAGTCCAATCACGACTAAACAAAAATTATAAAAATCTTATTGTAATTTTATTTTCAATCAATTATTTAAACAAACTCATTAGGTGTCTTTTTTAATATTATCTCTTGAGAACAACAAATGTGTACCGAATAACTCTTTTAGATTTAACAGAAAAACAAAACATGCTTGTTAATATAGACTCTTTGGGACTGAAATATGTAACATATATATATACAAATATATATATAATATAACAGTTTCTGTTATACTTTTCAAGGTCAAAGATATTATTTCTCATATTTACTTCTACATCTTAGCCATTATGTCTTTAACCCATTTATTTAACTGACAAATATATCTATTGCATACATCTGGTATATTCACAGCAGATTTTAACATGCTATTATGTGTCGAAGTAAACTCAAAAATACTGATATTAATAATTCATGCCTTTAGCGATACTTAGACGATGACGACGATAGGGAATCAGTAGAGATTACTAACTAATATTTTTAGTTATCTAACATATATTTTACTTAGAAAACTTCAAGAATATTGATGGCTTATAGCTTTAATTACTTCAATTAATTAGAAAATAAATTAAACATACAGATGATGGTTTAATTTATTTTTATTAAAAGACTATATAGTTTTAGGTGCTGGTTGACCAGTAAATTAACACTCTACTTGTACTTTATCACCACCATTAGCTGTCTAGAAAATATAAAGGCGCAAATATAGAAAAAATAACTAATATTTCAACAACATACCACTGCTTTTGGTTTATCAACAAAAATAGGTGCTGTCATTTTATTATCAACTGCTTGTGCTGGTTCAGGTTTTTTCTCTTCTTCATCTTTCCTACCAGGGTTCCCAATTGTTTTCAAAAGTGCGGGGGGATCAAATTTGGCAGAAAGTCCAGAAGTTTTGGCAGAAAGTGCCGTCATATAGCTTTCTGACGCATATAATGTAGAAAATACTTAAGCTATACACTTTCTGCGGAATTTTGCTCGAAAAAAGTGTTTTTATTGGAGTTTCTGGTGGAAAAATGGCGAAAATAGCATAAAAACCAGGTTTCTGACCAAGTTTTCAGCAAAACTTTAAAAATTTTGGCAGAAAGTTTTTTAAAACTTGGCAGAAAGACAGACAGCTTTTCGAATTTTGCGGAGGGCTAGACCCCCCAGCCCCCCCTCCCCTTAATTAGAGACCCTGTTTCCTCCATATATATATTTGAGAAATACTTCAAATATCTATTAGCATACAAATGATTATCTTACGGTGGTGAATCTTCGGTATCTACTGTTAACTTAACTAATGCTTGAGAATCATCAGCGTCATTTTTAGCAAAAATTTTGCAAACATCACTATCAGTTGAAGTAACACTCTACATTTTAAGAAAATAAAACTTGATTTTATATTAAAATTCAAATCTTACTAAAATTTCAAGAATAACTAAATATGTATCATGGTGTGATGAGTATCTCATCGTGTATATTAACCAAGAACCGAATGAATATGAATAAAAAAAACAACAAGACAATGAACGAATATGAATGCAAAAACAATAAGTGAAGCCTACCATAAGCACATATCATCACGCGTAAAGCTATATCATAAAAGATGAAACGAAGAAAGAAAGTGTATATGGTATAGAACGAAGAAGAGCATGAAATGAAATGAATAAAACATCCAAAATATATGGTAGATGGAGTGGAATCTATACATGTGAGAAAGAGGTTTGTCCTTTTTCGTCCGCGCCCTCCCAGACATCCGATCAAATAACCGGATGTTCGAAATCGGAAAAAGAACATAAAATCGTTTTACTGATCTTCGCAACGCAAAAATACAGGATGTCCGAAATATCAAATGTATTTTCTTGCAAAAATCGACCATTCGCTCTTACGTACATCTGTCGTTTTCATTCCGAACATCCGGTCTTTTTCATTCCGAAGTTTCAAAGCGACTGGAATTCAGAACGAATTTTTCTCTCCGATGTCCGAAAAAAAAGCAAGGGCGAAAAAGGACTACCCCAGTATATCCGCGATATGTTTTGAAGCCTAGAATCGAATTTATTTTCAAATCACTGATTATTGTAGCATAACATAGTTTATTAGATATATAAGTGCAATCTTGGGTATATTTAATCTGGATAAAATGCTGAACTATCACCAATAAACTGTCAGTTTAGTATTTATTGTCAATGTTTTGCTTGCGTGTTGCTTTGCTTCTTGGCTAATTCGATTTTGCTGTATGAATAAGTTAGTGAGAGTCTATAATCAAAGAACAATCAATGGAGAGATACTAAGGACAATGGAATAAGTATATTACTTTGTTTTCTTTGAGAGAATCAACAAGATGTTTCATTCCTTGATCACCAATGTCATTATGTTGAAGGTAGAGATCAGTGAGTGTCTGCTTAGCAAGAAAGAATGGCAGAAGGTGTGATTCAGAATAAAGTTACTATATTACTTTGTTTTTCTGAAGAGCATCAGCAAGATATTTGACTCCTTGATCACCAATTCGATTTTGACGGAAGGAAAGAAATGTGAGTGTCTGTTTTGCACAAAAGAATAACAGAAGATGTATAAATAAGAATAAAGCTACTATATTACTTTGTTTTGCTGGAGAACATCAGCGAGGTCTTTGACTCCTTGATCACTAATTTGATTTTGAGCGAAGGAAAGAAAAGTGAGTGTCTATTTTTCAAGAAAGAATGCTAGAATATCTATGAATGAGAATAAAGTTCCTTTGTTACTTTGTTTTGCTGGAGAGCATCAGCAAGGTATTTGACTCCTTGATCACCAATTTGATTCTGGTTTAGGTGGAGACGAGTCAGTGCCTTTTTTGCAAGAAAAAATAGCAAAAGATGTATGAATGAGAATAAAGTTCCTTTGTTACTGTGTTTTGCTGGAGAGCATGAGCAAGGTATTTAACTCCTTGATCACCAATTTGGTTCTGGTTGAGGAAGAGAAGAGTCAGTGCCTTTTTTGCAAGAAAAAATAGCAAAAGATGTATGAATGAAAATAAAATTATTATATTACTGTGTTTTGCTGGAGAATATCAGCAAGATGTTTTACTCCTTCATCATCAATTTGATTCTCCTTGAGAGAGAGATAAGTGAGTGTCTGTTTTGCGCAAAAGAATGACAGAAGATATGTAATTCAGAATAAAGTTACTATATTACTTTTTTTTCCGAAGAGCATCAGCAAGATATTTTACTCCTTCACCACCGATTTGATTCTGATCGAGGTAGAGATGAGTGAGTGTCTGTTTTGCACGAAAGAATAACAGCAGATGTATAAACGAGAATAAAGTTACTATGTTACCTTCTGTTGCTGAAGAGCATCAGCAAGATACTTTACTCCTTGATCAGTAATTTGATTCTGATTGAGGCAGAGAGCAATGAATGTCTGTTTTGCACGAGAGAATAGCAGGAGATGCGTAAATGACAATAAAGTTACTATGTTACTTTGTTTTGCTTGAGAGCATCAGCCAGATATTCTACTTCTTGATCACCTATTTGATTCTGGTTGAGAGAGAGAACAGCAAGTGCCTGTTTTGCACAAAATAATGACAGAAGGTATATAAATGAGAATAGTTACTATATTACTTTGCTTTGTTGGAGAGCATCAGCAAGATATTTTACTCCCTCATTACCAAATTGATTCTGGTCGAGGGAGAGTTCAGTGAGTGTCTGTTTCGTAGGAGAGAATAGCAGTAGATGCGTTAATGATAATAAAGTTACTATGTTACCCTGAAGAGCATCAGCAAGATATTTGACTCCTTGATCACCAACTTGATTCTCGTTGAGGGAAAGAACAGTGAGTGTCTGTTTTATAGGAGAGAATAGTAGCAGATGCGTGAATGTCAATAAAGTTATTATGCTACCTTGTTTTCCTGAAGAGCATCAGCAAAATATTTGACCCCTTGATCACCAATTTGATTCTCGTTGAGGAAGAGAATAGTCAGTGCCTTTTTTTGCAAGAAAGAATAGTAGATGTGTGAATGAGAATAAAATTACTATATTACTGTGTTTTGCTGGAGAACATCAGCAAGATGTTTTATTCCTTCATCACCAATTTTGCTCTGATTGAGGGAGAGGCGAGTAAGTGTCTATTTTGCACAAAAGAATAACAGAAGATGTTTGAATGAGAATAAAGTTACTATATCACTTTGTTTTTCTGAAGAGCATCAGCAAGATATTTGACTCCTTTATTACCAATTTGATTCTTTTCGAGGGAGAGGGAAGTGAGTGTCTGTTTAACAAGAAGAGTAGAGAAAACTGTGATAAAGAAAGACATAGAGTGGTCGCACTATTACGTTAGTCTGCATTGAAATATGTTCGGCGAAATAAAATGGATCTCTAATGCGTATAGTATGCTTTACATCGATGCTGTTATGAAGGGAACAGAGGAGTCGCCGGTGTGTTGTGAAATCGAAATTTAATATATCAGTTCTACTGCGAATGGTATATCTGTAATTTTTTCCAATTTTGAAACGAAACTATATGGGTATCGAATGGTCAAAACGCTGAAAATTGACTATGGTATATTTCTCTATCGATCTAATCTTTAGTATTAATCAAAATCCTTTGTCAGAAAATAAATTAGGAGGTAGACTTGAAGACTTTAATTTTCATTAGTTATCATAACTTTTTTCGATTGTTAAGAACATTTCAATGAGAAGAATAGTGAAATAGCTGACTGAAAAGAACATGGTGTAAATGAGTTGATTCTAAAGACAGAAATATTATTACAATCAAAATATGAGAACTTTCAGCAAGTACTTTGAACTTAATGCAAAACAGAATGAATTCGTAAAAACTATATACACGAGTTTTATTGTAGTGTAATGTACGCATATAATGATATAAGTATGTAGCTTATATGTCACACTAATTAAATATCTATCGTGTCCTGAAATGAATTAGATTATGATAAATATTATCAATTACTTGGAAGAAAAGGATATTCTGTAAAAGACTAGTTCATTACTTTTTCGCTTCAAAATAATTGAAAGAGAACATTATTATTTAGTATAAGCAGAACTCTGCATGAAAACTTCAACAGAATAGGTAGACAATCAAAATGAAAGTGAACAGCGAACTGATATTAATAAGAGGACGAGTGTTTTTCTACGAAAAAGAAAATACCAGAAACTCTATTGTTACTTTTCAACTTATTAGCTAACATTGAAAACTCATCTCAGATAGAGATCAGTATGCCATCTAATTAAATTCGTTTCTTACAGGAAATTATCCATAAATAAAGTCGTTTCTAGTGTTTCAGATGTTTTATTCTCTATTTTGTCAAATAAAGTCGTAGCTTGTAGTGAAAAGTAAGTTAACAATTCGCGTGTATTGTATGTACAAATTGGTTTACTTATAGTTTATGTGTGAAGTTTCTGCTAATATTTCTCGTCTGAGAATTCTCGTATTTAAAACCAACCAACTGATTGTTTCTGTCGAAGAAAGATAATTTTTCTTACTGTAGTTTTTCGTAGTACATCAGCTACAGCCTTCATATCTAGATAAATTAGTTGCTGAGTTTTCAGATTAAATCTTTGACTTATTCCAATATTCTTGATTAATCTCTCGAGTTCGGGATTATTATATTCGACATATTGTCCATGTTGTAGTATTTTATTCTTGAGTTGTTGTAGTTGGTTTAGTCCTTGCGAATGGTAGATAGTTCTTGTAGGTATTTGCAGCGATTCTAGTGTCTCATTTGTTTTTTTCAGATAGTTATCAAATTCTTCTTTAGCTTTTAATAATTTCGTATGATCTTTGGTAATGAGAAGTATATCTAATATTGCCTTCCTCAAATTCAAAAACTGTACTTGATTCATAAGTGGAACTTTACAATTTTTAATTTGTTTTTTTTGTTTTGTTTCGATATTGATAATTTCTTGAACTATTGTTTTCTCACGATCATCAATCATCTGCCGTAATTGTGACATTGTCTCTTTAACCATTTTGATATTTACATCCATATCATTATCAACTTCAGTTACTAGTTCATGCACTAGATTTATTCTGGACTCTAATGACAGTTGAATACTTTTCAGTTTATTGCGTATCTGGATAACACAAGAAAAAAATGATGTATTATTTAGTGTTTAATAAAATAAACGAATTTTATTTCTAACCTTTGTTTCTGTTTCATCTACGACGTCTTTCATCAAAACATACTCATGATCTTTGTGTTGAAGTAGAATACAGTGCAAACAGATAGTTTCATTGCATTGTCGACACCAAAATTTGAATTTTTCGTCTGGATGTGTTTCGCACGAAGTCGTTATAGATGGTCGGTCATGAAATGAGATTCGCTGATGTTTTTGCATTATTCGTAACACATGGATATCTTGATAGCACTTTGAACAAAATCTTTCGTTTTCACATTTATTACATGCAAATTCAGCTATAGCAGAATCACAGTTTGTACATTGTTTTGAACTTTGTACAGAATCTTATATTGAAAACGAATACACGGAATTAATTAATTTCAAATAGCAAAAGAAATGAACGAGCATTTAACTTACCGTATAGTTGGATTAACTCAAGCATAATTTGATTAGTAGGTAATGTATTAATATTATTTTTGTTAACTAAAGTTCCATTATGTAAAGGACATTCAAATTGATCTTCATTATCGGAAGCTATTTGTTCCATACATTTTCGACAATAAATATGTGAGCATGGTAACAGGCGTGGATCGTCAAAATGCTTGTGACAAATTGAACAAGTAATCAATTCTTCGACTGAACTTGTGCAATTGGATGCCATATCAATGATTTTAAATCTATATATACAGTCAATGAAGTCTCATCTATGTCTAGTACTAATAAGACGCAGAATTTTGTGTAGAAAAATCAAAGAAATACGGTATTATAAAGAAAAAATACTGAACATGTCCTTTTTTATATATATTCTTTGTATTAAGGAAAAATCTTGTATCTAGTTTTGTAACCTTCAACATAATACTTCAATATGTTTATCAGAAGTTGCATAATATTTTTATGAACTATACGTATTACAATTTGAATTTAATGTCTTTATTAAAATAGATATATGATTAAAAATGAAATTCACTTTTAATCGAATTATGAATATTGATAAGGATATGTAGATCTTCAAGGGGATAGTTACCAATCAACTTTTTAACGTATATACTTAACTATATTTTAACATATTTTTTCTTATCTTGTTAAAAAGAGATAACAATTTCGTTAGAACTTTTATTTGTAGTGCTAATAAAGATTTCAAAAAGACATCTATCGATATATTTATAGGACAAGTTTCGTGCACTGATAGGAGAGAGAGATGTATGAAAAAAAGATTATTGTTTGATTATGTTATAGATAACAGTATTTTTGTTTCCAACTACTTTCTGTCATATATATGATACCTTTGTATCGAATTTTGCCTACTAAAAGTAAATATTCTGTTTATCATGCGATAAGAAATTAAAAAGTAACGTAGAAGAATCATCCAATATTATCTTCAATAAATATATTCGGGGGAGAATGCGAAGGAGTCAATATCAACATACAAAATAAAAACATAATATTTTACATCAAAGATGACTAATATATTATAACATTAAAATAGAAAGTGAGAGACCAGTTCTATAGACCATTTGGTTTTTACAAAATCGAGTATCTTTTAATAATCATCAAATAATTATTTGTTATTACAATTAAATTAACATTTCATTCGTAGGTACTGTTTTCAGTTGTTAGATTGTATCAATATGGATATAATTTAAAAAAATATTTTTAATATTATTGAATTAAAAAGTAATACACAATACTATCAGTGACATGGATTTTATGCCTATTGCCTACTTTAGAATGATTTACTAACGTATATGTACCAAATAAAACATCGCACTATTTTGTATCATCAAAAGTAAATATCCTTTTTTACTTGTAGTGTAATAGTATATATTGATGAATAAAACACAACTTCGAAATTAAATATATGCTTATCTATTAGTCATTGAATGCAAGGTTTCTTCTTTATCTATTGAAAAAATAATGATTCTAATTTTCGAATATCATGAAAAAATCTAAAATTGTTCGTTACTACTTGTGAAAATGATACAGGTGTTAGATACCATTTTTCTATCAAACTATTTATTCGTATCTTAACATGAAACTTTCATACTTTAAGTTATTTTTAAAATAAATGATAATACAAAAATATTATGGTATCATTGCGTATTTATTTATTTATTCGAAGAGAAAAAAAAGAAAGAAGAACTCTCATAATGAATTTATAAGTTGCTGTTTTTATTTGTGTAGATGAATCCATGATCCTACAAGACAGTATGGTAAAAGATATAACTGAAGAAGAAAAAAATAGAATTATCTTACATTGTGTGGACAATGAAGTGTATCTGCTAAATTCCATAAATGTGTCTTTTTTCCAACTGGTTCCATCTATATATAAATAAAATATATACTTAGAAAAAATACTCTTAAAAAAAACAAACCATATTATTCCAAAGTTCAATAGCAGCGGCTTCATGACCTTTTTGACTGAAGTGGAAACAATCTGGAGCAAAATATGAGAAATCAGCTAAACCAGCAGGCTATAATATAAAATTCATTTAAAAATAATTTGTTAAAAGCAAAAATAATCTCTTTACTGTTGAAGGAACTTTCATATGTTCCATATATGGTTGAACAACAATTGTAAAATCATCTTTGCTATTGTACCAACTATCATCTTGCAATAATTCATTAGTTGCTTTTTGATATGCAAGATTATGTGCACGAACTATTTCACGTGTGTCTTTGTTAATAGCACAATCACATAAGAACCTGTAGAAAGAAGAAGAAGAGTGTATCATATGAAAATCTTAATATTTTTGAATACATACAATTGCATATTTTGACAAACAACACCTTCATGTAAGTCTTCAAGTTCAGCAACATTGAGAACAGTAATGTAGTTAACAATAGTACGTGGCATGTTATCACGTAATATTTCAAGTGTTCGTCTAACATTTTTTACAAAGTTTGATGCAGTATATACTGTCTATATAAAGAAAATGAAAATTACAAATCATACATTAAGCATTAGAAACTATAAATACGTACATTAGCTTTGCAAGAATCACAAAGATCATTACCACCAATAAATAATGTTACTAATTTCCATTCTGTATTAAATCTTGCACCTAAGACAGTTTTCATTTTGTTGACTAATAGTTCAGCTTGTGCTGGCATATCGCTATAATGCAAAGAATAAAAATATTTTTCGATAAAAATGAAAATCTTACTTTGAAACAGCACCTGCTTTAGCAACATTAAAATTAGCAGTTTTTGAATTGTGATCACCAGTACCAGTCGAGAATCCATTGAGTTTGGAATTGAATCTACGCATGATATCTAATTCAAACGTTATAAAAAAATCTGTAAGAAATAAACATACTTGGTAAAGTAATAACTGAATCAAGATTTCCATCACCACCGATGCTAAAATATTAAAAACACAAAAAAATGAAAAATATAATTAGATTAGTTCTCATACCAATATGAAACACCACGATAATTAATGAGAACACCGATAATTGAAAAAGCCTTTGCACCATTGGCTGCCTAGAATAAAAAAAAATATGAGATAATTTTCTTTTCTTTTGTATGGTAAAATGTACAGTTAAACTGTCACCCAAAGCAGCGACAATTTGAATATCAGCAACACGTAAAGCATGAACTAAAAATTATCAAGGATGAAAATATATTAGAGCAAAAAAGATAGAACAATACCTGATGTTGGAACTTGTGGTGATGGTTCCAATGTTTTGCATGGAAACTCCACACGACTACCAACAGAAGCCAAAGGACCCTATAGGAATAATTTTCAATATAAATTTAACAAAATTCATTTGTTTTACCAAAAGTCTCATTCGTTCAGCTGGTGTATGTTCCCATCGTGGTACTACAGCGACAGCAGTGACGTAAGCTATTATCAAAACATTTATAAATTCAATGAAATTAATTTATCAATCTTACTGAATGTTAATAGAAAGCTGATATACGATACCAACATTGTTATGGTAGTAAATAGAGAAAGGGAAAGATAGACCGAACTTCTAAATTTCATGTCCTTTTATACGATGATAAATGTATCTTATATCACACATGGTCAATATTCCCATACACGCCTTAAAAAAATCTGTAGGCGTGTAATGACTAATTTTTTATTAATAGTCCTTGATTTACTTTTATTTTTTTTACTCTACATATACATACAATACGAAAAAAAAAGAATACATGAAAAATATTTTTTATTAATCAAAGCAAT
>CAJNOI010001017.1:0-11248 GCA_905250115.1 Adineta steineri | reverse complement strand
CACCCACACCCACACCCACACCCACACCCACACCCACACCCACACCCTCACCCACACCCACACCCACACCCACACCCTTAAACTATGATATTGAACGATACACCAGATTCTTTTTTCTTCGCTGTCATCAAGCAATTGCCGATGGATAGGATCATGTAAGAAAATGCATATATTGAATATTATCAATCCAATAATTATCAACTTACTATTATATCGACTTTTTTCTTTGCTAAAACTGATTCCAAGCAAAACAGCAAAAGTGCGATCAATAGAGACACATCCGTTGAGCCAATCTCCCATAACGGGAATACATTTTAGAAAAAATTCAAGGATAAGACATCCAGCATACAGTATAGACTGATTAGTAATGATTCGCATATGACTAAAGTAAAAGAAGCAGAACTTCAGAGTAAATGTGATTACAGTTAACAAAGAGATGATCGACGATGCGAGAAGATAACAACCACAACCTGTGTCACGTACTATCTTTTCTTTGAATGTTATTAATGACAATAAATTACCAATTATACCAACAAAAAAAATAATTATTGTAATTGCAATACTTGTATGAACGGCAAACGATTGATCTCTTAAGGCAGAATTAGGTCGAATTTGATAAGCCAATATTGGATCGATAGCAAAACCATAGCCTCTTGTGGTTAACGAACATTTTCTTCCAAAATAACAATCCGCACATGAACAAATTGCCTTTGGTGGACATTTTGAATGATCTTGAAAACAATGTCCACCATTTTCACAATCATTATAACCTTGACAATCAAACTTTGTATCATTGATAAAATCCATACAGTTCGCATGTCGTTCTTTAGTACACAAACACATTTGTCTGTCGTCGTAAAAACAAGAAAGATCAAGTTTGTCTCGACACGGAATATAATAGTATTTAATACTTCGAATCAGTGGGAAATCGAGAATAGATGAATTAAATAATTCCGTAACATGTGGACATCGATCCGATGATGTCACCACTTTTGAAATATTTCTTACAGTGTTTAATTCATTATCTAAGAAAATAAGATAATACTTTTCATCAAATTCAAGAATACTTAGATGAAATATTATCGATGTAAATATGTTAATATTATTCCAGTCAAGTGGAATTCTTTGAAGTATCGTTGTAAAAATTGGATCTGTCCTATGACCAACAGTCACTAGATGAACAAATATATGTGACGGAATTAATATATCATTATGAAATGCAATAATAATGCGTGTTTGAAGTTGTTCACATCGATCACCAGCAAAACCTTCGGGACAAATACATCGAAATTTTGAATCGGATAAACGCTCATCATTCGGTATACACGTACCACCATTTTTACAATTACATAAAAACGACGGAATATAACAACGTGGACCAAATTTGTTCACCGAACAAATACAGATCGATGTATTTTTAACTGAACCAATACAAAGTGAAAGTGATGAACAATCACAATGATGTCTGATCGAACATTTCAATCCTGACCAACCTTGATAGCAGCGGCAGAAATGTGTATTATTATCGTTTACATAGGTGACACATTCACCGTGAATACAACTGATGGAACAGGTCATCACAATGAGTCGTCTATTTGGTATACTTAGTTGAAAAGCAAGTCGATTGACAGGCAGAAAATAGAAAGGAACAGAAAATAACCAACTCGCGCGATAATCCAAATGAATTCTTTCATAAACATCGATGCGAACAGAATAATTTCTTGAGTTTATCTTCGGTTGTTGATCATATAAGAGATAAATATTAAATTTAGTTCCACAATCCCTAGATGATATGTAACTGAATTGCTCATAGGTAATTATTTCATTTGTTTTTAAATCAATCAGAAGACAAAGAATATTGAAAATAGTATTCCACTCAGCAGCAATGGATCGTTTGAATTGAATTGTTAGACTGATACGTTCGCTTTGAAATTCACATCGATTACCATAATAACTTGGTGGACACAAACATTTTTTCTCCGCACGGCTATCTATTTGAACGAGAATACCACGATTACAATACCATACAAGATGATAATTGATTCCGATATTAGTTTGACGATTCAAAGATGGGTCAGAGTGAATGTCTCTTGTCAAATGAGAATCACTTATTAATAAATGATCGCTCGATTTTCCAAGACGAAAATATAACTTCGTTACCTTGCGAGATTCATCAAGATTACAAACAAGTTCTTCGGCTTCTGTAAGAGGAGCAAATTGAAAAGAACATGCAAAAACAGAGCTGCAATCTATCATATTATCATCCAATGGACATAAGTCATCGACAGTACAGAAACTGGTGACTAAAATACACGTATTACTATTCCAGCATCGATATCGTTTCATTGGACTAGTAGGATACCCTAAACGACACAAATGTCTTTCATCCATTGCTCCGCGACAATCAACAATGCCGTCACCAGCTTGTTCAACAGGAAGACAGAAAGTTTCACTAGAATTAGAAGAAAGACATAAATGTTCCCTAGAATTACATTTCGTTGGTTGACAGTTCAATTCATCTTCTCCATTTCGACAATTCCATATATTATCACAGCGAGTGTATATGTTAGAACATGACCAGTGTTCACAATTAGTCTCATCTGTTTCCGTTTCATTATTACTTAAGTTTATTGGTAAAGAGTCAGTAAAACCATCGCAGATAGTTGGAAAATGGACTTGCTGTGTTTGGTCAAAATTTGACAGTGTCATTTCGTCCTCTTCATTGGCACAATTTTTTTCTCCATTGCGTATCAATAGCGGTGAGATACACCGATCTTCACTGGGACATTTAAATCGCCAGGAATCATTGAGTAAACAACTGTCGTTGTTCTTCTCATCGCTCGAATTAGCACAGTCTCTTACACCATCAAGTAGTCGATGAAATGATATACATTTCGATGAATCTTTACACCTAAACAAATTCGAATGTTCGCAAAAGTTTTGTTGATATTTAGTTTCACATGAATGAAAATAATTGTTGGCGCTTGTTATGAACTGAGACCATGTTTGTGAATAGCCTTGATAAAACACAGACCTGCATAGTGAGCCAAGAATCCTGATCGTGTTTGGAAATATAATAGGACATAAACTTTCATTATAACAAACGTAATATGGAATTGCCATACCTGTAGAAACTATGCTACTTGTATTGTACATGAATTTAATGTGTCCGTACAATATCGGTTCGATTGGAAAGAGGAACAATGGTAGACATTTATTTTGAATTTGATCAATGCAGGACTGGCGATAACAAATGCGAAAACATTCAGTACGATTCGGCATTACTTTTAAATTATCGCCAAAAATCAAACAAGCCATGGCTAATTGACATTCCAGCATTGACGTATTATGATTGTCGATATTCGAAAGAAACACTGCGCTTAAAAGAAGATCACGCTGACTAAAACACTCTTCTTCACTATTTGGTATCTTAATATTGTGACATGCACCATCGCCGCATGAAAATAGTGGTGAGCGACATGTACGCTCTTCGCATGTAAAAGTCGGAGTTTTTAGGCAGGACGCAATAGTAAGAAATGGGTTATTAGTTTTTATTGGTTACTCGTCTGTTCCATCAAGACATTCTGGGTTAAAAGGATCATCGGAGAAAAATTCAGATGATATGCACATTCCCAATCGACAGCGATATTCATCCTTTCCACATTCGTTAATTTCAAGTAGATAACAATTCTCTTCATCAGCATTTCCATCAAGACAATCAATTTTTCCATCGCATATTTCACGCCAATCGAGGCAAGATGGTTCTGGGCCTCGGTAACATTTCAAATGCATATAACATGTTAGGTTCGTACTGTCGAGAGCAGTAGAATATATGCTGAGTTTCCATGCGAACGTCAAATTTACAATTTTGTTAAATGGTAACCACATATCAAATGTATATTGACAATAGCTTCCGAAGTGATTAATAGAGCACTTGTAGAATACCTGATTGTGTAAAGTAGAATTTGCTTCTTGTTCGAGATAAACAGCATATCTCTCGGCAAGATCGATTGAAGCAGACCAACTATATAACTCTTCAATTGTTGTACTTCTTTTTCGAAGCTCTTCAAAAGAATATTGATTGCCGTTTAGTACATTGATCAAAGTCATTTTTGATGATTCTAGTACTGGTCGTATACAATACGGAATCAATTCAAATATTGATTCGTCGAACGCAACGTAATATAAACAATCATATTGAAGAGAGTTTTGACCATCTGATTTATCGTTATTATATAGATTGTACCGAATATTCGTATGACAAATTGTAATAGTAAAATATATCAGATAAATAGAAATTAGCATTTTGTTGCTTGTTGAATTGTACTATCCAATGTGAAAGGAAGTCAGTGGTTCATTATTACTGCAATAAGAAATCTCTTTGCAAAACAATTCGTCGCAATGTCATCAATATAATTTTGAAAAGTAATTTAAATATTTTGCTCATCAAATAGTTGTTGAATCGTTTTTATGAATGATTTTGTCATAAATGAAATATAATGGTAAATATTTCAAAGATGTCTAATAGAAATGCGGTTCAAATTATGTTCAAGATTCCTATCCAGTGAATTGCTTTTCACATTCAGTAGACATTTTTATTTGTTCATGATAGCTGAATAGTTTCTGTTCGATTTCATCTGTTTTATACTTTGAAATGCTCATATGAATTTATCAATATATTTAATCTGTCAGAAACGCATTGGATCAAAATGGATTGATTATTAACTGATAAATATATTATAGACAGATGTTTCTCTTTTATAACATTAACTATATATGCTTTGAATGACAGATTGACATTTTCTCTTAACAGTGTTAAAATCATTTTGTCATATTTTAATAAACTTAACAAAATCAAACAGTCAATATTAAAATGATATATTTCAGATATCATAGGCATGTTACGAGTGTAGCTAGGGTATGGGTGTACATACCAATGTTAATATAGCCATACTCACCCCACACCTTCGTTTACTGGAGAAAAAAATATATTCTGAAGCATTAACAAATTTAAATACAGCTTTGCATATTCAGCAAGCGAGTTTGCCATCTGAACATTCAGATATATTAGCAACATATAATCATTTTGCAATTACATATAGCGCGATGAATGAAGTAAATTTGGCCTTAGAATATTCGATTGGCTACATTGCCATCTTGAGGGTGTGGGTGTAGATATTATCTTTACACCATACCCACCCACACCCTTAATATTATATTCACCGTGTTTTTCAATTCACAGCGCACTCTTATTAACATTAAGAATTAGATTTGTCTATGATATTATAGGGTATATAAGAGCCTGAATTGCTTGCCTTTGATCATCTTCATACATGGCCTTATTCATGCCTTCACGTTGTTTGAAAGTGTGGTTGAATATTAAGTCAAACATTTTCATGCTGAGTCAGAAATATCTAATAATCTCTATTCACAAGAGTTTTCATTTCATTCGAATATTCTTTCTCCTAAACTATTAAATCTTCACAATACAAATTGTGAAATAATTATTCTAAGAGATACTATATTCATGATAAAAACAAAAACTTGTTTTGATACAATATTTAATGTGCTCCTGTAGCAAAAGCGGCAAATGCATCCGGCTGTTAACCGGAAGATAGGTGGTTCGAATCCACTCGGGAGCTTCATTTCTTTCTTTTTGTCATAATTCTATTTGATATCATGTTGAAAATAAGTGGGCTATTGCGAAAGCTTTCGTCATTTAGAACCAGAAACACAACAAGTACCTGTATGACTCATAGTTTTTCTTTCTTTACTTCTAGATTGGACTCAAAATTTCGTAATTTGACGAACATAATACATGTGTGTTACTGTCATTAGAAACGTTTATTGTACCATCTTGAGGGTGCGGGTGTATTCGCTTTGTACACCCACACCCACACCCACCCCACACCCTCAGATGTGACAGTAACAGTAGAAGCCATTTTCTATATAAACAGACGCGTTATGAAAAGTAAAGAATGAATTTTTTGTTAGAAACAAGAAGAATAGAAAAAAACAAATTCGTGATTCATCTCGCAGTGAACAACAATATAATGAGGGTATAGGTGAGAGTGTATGGTTAATAAAACGTCCATACCCACACCCATCCGAAATGTATCAATATTGAACTTATAAAAGTTGAATTTAATGAGATGAACACTGTACCAATAAATCAATATGAAAATAGAGATTTAACACTCGATCATGCGTAGTTGGTTCAAATCACCACTTCGACAAGCGTTAGAGATTAACGGATAAAACATAGAACAAATTTATAAATACTGCATCAGTTTTGGGTATAGGTGTGAGAGAAAGTTGTTATATCATTTTACATCCACAGTCCTGTGTATATCAATTAGTATTGAAACTGTACTTTTAACTTAGATTACTTTTTTTGAATGTGTAGAGATGATAGACAAATATAATTTCATCATCTAAACTCATGCCACATCAATAAATAAATATGAGTTAAAAATTTCAAGCTGTACAGTTTTCTTTTTAGTCAAACCTTTTTGTTAAAACTAACTGCCATAGGCGATGTTTTTTTTTGTTAAAAAGGAAGTAGCATGTTTTGTTTGCTCTCATTTTCTTTTCTTTTTTCACTTATCAAATAAATAATTCAGTAAAGTTGAGATTTTTAAGTAATATTTTTTTTCTTTTCAAAAACATACTTGAAATTTTAGTCGATGAATATAAAAACTGCAAGAAAGTGAATTTTATGATTACCAAAAAAAATTGTTTTAGTTTGTAACTATAAATTTGGTTGGCTATCGTTCGATTATTTCACAACGATTATATAACAAACGTCACGAGAAGTTATAAAAGAAAGATATTTTTTACTTAATAATTCATATTATTGTATCTCATAATGGCAATAATTTTGAGTTCAACCTTCATACTTTTATTCTACGTGCTACTTTTAGTGTAAGTATTAATTCTCAAGTTCTACATGTTATATACTTTTTTATTCGTCTTCGATGATAGCAACACATCAGAACAACTACAACTAAGTAATCATAAACAATGAATTTTATTTTCTTATTATTTATTTCTTAGTTAACTCAACTATATTAACATCCAATCTGAATATAGGAATATGTGCTTCAACTAGTTTCTCTTGTGCAAGTGTTGTACGATGTAATATAGATAATGTAACTTGTTCAATCGAGAGTACAATCTGTGTGAATAGTACACGATGTGGTCAACCAATATGCTATCCATTACCTATGGCAAATAAACAAATATGTCCACCAAAGACTATTAAAGGTAAAAAGCATTTCTAATAACTATTCCAGTTTTATTTGTTTTTTTCTATAATCATTTCAGATCAAATTTAGCAGCAGAGTATTTGTGAAGGTGAATCAATTTTGGCAGAAAAGCGAAGATTAATTTTCTGTCATCAACAGTTATTTCACTTGTTTCGCTTGAAATGATGAGATGACTGAGTAATGATTACAAAAATGATTTATTATGTAGCAATGCAAAGAAGAGAATTATAAATAGTCGAACGAAAGTTATGAAGATGTTATTAAATGTACTGTTTTTAGAAGTAAAGTGTTCATCAAAATGAATATCTCGGAAAGTTTTCTAAAAAAAACTGAATCGCCTGCTGAAGATGTTAAATACGATATATTGGGATACAAAATAATTTCTATATAATTGACGATAAGTAAGGAATATATATCATTTTGAAGTTAGATTTGATCATCTCGAGTAAGAATGAATCAAAACTTGTTTTTTATTTTGGTTTAAATTAATGAATTGATATAACATCAAATCTCATAAATATTGAGAAAAACATATTCAATTAGTTAATTTATTTTTTTTTCTATACTTATATCAATATTCATCAACAATCTGGAAAGGCAAAAGAGTGTTTTTTGTCGATTTTAGATTATAAAAGCATTCAAGTTTGACTGGAAAAACAACTGTGAATATGAGTAACAGAGCTGAACTTGATAAAGTAATGTATTAAATAGAGAGAAAATTATTTTATTTTATTTTGAATATTTTAGTCGGCAGTAATTAATTCTAGCAGAGCACCATCAAGAAGATTGTATGTATATATTGTGAATAAAAATAAATCATCAAAAAAATCTTTTATTCTAGACACGAACATTTTGGAAAGCAAAGATTAATTTGCATAATAGTTTTCATGATTTGTATTGTTATAATTACAGTTGTCGTAACAACTGCTGTTCTATTGACGAGAACTGAAAAAGAAAAATCATCAACAATGGAGATATCAACATCATCAACAACAACAACAACAACGTCAACATCATTATCAACAGCAAGTACACGCGGTATGATTTTTTTGAAACTAGTAGATTCTAAAATTTCGCCAGTGCGACTTTTACCAATATAACTCCTATAATTTTACCAATTGACGAAAGTACAGTAGACTTTTACCAATTTCACTGTGAATTAAATGTAGGCTAAAAACATTTTCTTAGCTACATCGATGAGTGTAAGCTATCATATGTATATACCAATAACATGAATGTGAACTCTAACAGATACCCTTTATCAATATTACTTAAAATAGTTTAATCGTGTGTAATCAAAAGCCATTCATTATGCGTTCTATAGAATAATTTTGAAAGATTCACTGAGGGTGTGGGTGTTTCCTTTATGTGACTACTTGAACACCCACACCCTCAATTGGATGTTCGAAATCGAAAATAGAACATAAAATCGTTTTACTGATGTTCGGAACGAAAAAATACAGGATGTCCGAAATATTAAATGACGGATGTTCGGAATGAATTTTGGTGTATGCTTTTTAACACAGAAAACAATTTACTCATATAGTATATTTTAAGTCGCTGTACAGTGACCTCTTTTTGTACATTCAATTAGAGTTTTTCAAAATAGTGTAGAGTTCAGTCGCGAACGATAGATCTTACAGATAGATAGTGGGAATGAGTAGAAAAACTAAAAACTTCTCTGTTTTATAGAGACTAGTATCCTGTGGGTGTGGATAACTAGTGTGTTGTAATCCCTTATCTACACTCCAGTGGCGGATTTAGGGGGGGGGCGATCGCCCCCCCCCCCTTCCGAAATTTTTTTCGATTTTTCACAGCAAAAATGAACGAAAAAATAGGTTTACACTACCTCAATTGGACTCAAAAAATAGCTTTTAGCCAAAATCGCCCCCCCCCCTTCCAAAATCCTAGATCCGCCACTGCTACACTCACACCCACCCTTAAGACTAATTTTAATACAAAAGTATTAGCATTAAGTCTTAAATAATGCAATGTTAACGCACCATCCCTAATGATGAATGTTGAAAGTGTGACGATCTACTTAGGGCGATCCAAAAGTTCCCGAAACTACACTGTATCTGTTTAGGGAAACCACACTCTACCCATCTCTCTACACCATATATTCGAGTTAGTTGTTGTGATATTCCATTGAAAGTTTCATCCTTTTAACTTACTCTTCAAATACCTTTTCGAAGTAAATACTAGGTATTCAATATACCTCCTTCCTTATGGCCTCTACTATATTGTTGTAGCTGCCGTTTATCCAGACTATGCTGAATATATTTGAACAGCAAAGAGTACGGAAGTCTAGTCTAAGGTGAACACGTTCGGCAAAGTTTAACTTCATTCCTCTGACTCTGTAGTTAATAATCACATCATCTTACAAGTTGTTGAAAAAAACCATGCCGGTACGTTTTTGTTTGATAATTTTTTTTTTATTTATAAATTTAAACATCTATGACTAATATAGATAGGACTGCTATCCACTATAGAAACTACTAGACGACAGATCATGATTCGAAAGTCACTAAGAAGGTAACCTATATCATTGTTTTGGTCGTTATCCACAATAAATGTCGGTTCGAGGACTAACTTCTCTTGTTGACTCAAGTTTTAACAATAATTTTCATCCAATATTTTGATAATACATATTAGTCTAATATATACTAACTGTATCACATGAAATCTGTTCACCGCTAAGAAGCGTTTTCAAGTTTTTGACGGTTCAAAAAAGTATCCAAATTCAAGGGATAATAAAGAAGATAAATTCAATACATAATAATGAGCAGTCATCCTATTCCGCAATGTTGAACATTTCAGGAACCAGTTCCGCTCCGGAATCGATTCCGTTCAATTCCGGGAACTTGATCGGCACATAATATGCGATACCCACTCGGAAATTGATCGAGTTCCGCCCAATTCCGGAATTGGTGGGAATCGATAGGAATTCCGTCCAATTTCACTCAATTCCGTCCTGATGCAATTCCCGGAATTCCGTAACGGAATTAGATCGTATCCAAACGGGATAACTTATCAACACAACACAACAAATGTGGGTGAGGTGGATGGTGTGATTCCGATACGGAATTCCGGAATCGGAACCAATTCCCGCAGTTCCGGAATCGGTAGGAATTCTGTGCAATTCCGGAATCGGTCGCACTCGATCAATCTCGACTGGGTGTCTTATGTTGTGTGTCGATTGAGTTCCCGGAATTGGACGGAATCGATTCCGGTGCGGAACTGATTCCTCCAATGTTCAACATCGCGGAATAAGATGCATTCTCATAATAATTAGTTCTAAAGGATATCTGAAGAGTGAGTTGAAAGAATGAAACTTTCAATGGAATATCACAACAACTAACTCGAATATATGGTGTAGAGAGATGGGTAGAATGTCGTTTCCCTAAATAGATACAGTGCAGTTCCGGGAACTTTGGGATCACCCTAAGTAATATTGTATTGTTTAAATATATAGAAATGTAAATTATAGGATGGCTTTCTACTGGTAATATGACTTATGCACGATATTCTCATACGTCATCTATCTTATCAAATGGAAAAGTATTAGTTGCTGGTGGACAAGTCAATTTTGGGTATACTGTTTTAAATAGTGTTGAGTTGTATGATCCATCAGCAGGTACTTGGACAACTATTAGTAACATGGCTACTGCACGAGCTAGTCACACAGCATCTGTGTTATCAAATGGAAAAGTATTAGTTACTGGTGGAGCTGATAGTAGCAATTTTTTAAGTAGTGCTGAACTGTACGATCCATTAACAGACACGTGGACAACTATTAGTAACATGATTAATGCACGGAATTATCACACAGCATCTGTATTAACAAATGGAAAAGTATTAGTTACTGGTGGATTTAATCGTGATAGTAATTTAAACAGTGCTGAATTGTATGATCCATCAACAGGTACTTGGACAAGTATTGGTAGCATGAATAATGGACGATGGGATCACACAGCATC
>CAJNOI010001016.1:0-20734 GCA_905250115.1 Adineta steineri | reverse complement strand
ACACCCTTTTTGAGTATTGATTGAAGAAACTTTTAAAAAAATCTTGAAGAAAATAAATTATATATGTTTCGATGCAGCTTTATCTCTTCTATCCAAGAGTGAAAAACGCAGTTCTCTATCGTGTTTCTATCAAAAGTTATGCACGATCGAAAATGAATCGGTGACTTTTGGGCCACCCTGTACAAATGTGTAAAAGCTTTTTATCGTGATTTTTATAAAGAAAAAGTATTAACTGAACAATTAAATGGAACTTCTTCGTCAAAAGAGAGAGAAGGTACAGTTAAACATGTGTAAGAGAAATGCACTTTGCGGTGGATCGGATACATCTTCTCTGAAGGTCATTGTACTGAAAATTCCTATCAATTAACAGTGCTTTTTTAACTTAAAACCTAAAAACTATTAATATTCATGTTCAATCGATTCAAAAAGCAAAGTTATATTTTATTTTCATTAGTATTCTTTGTTTTTTAGAATACAATTGATTTATATGGACTATTGTACACAAGCGAAATTAATATTTATGGCAAAGTCGAAGATGAAATTCCATGTGTTTTGTGATGACGTCGATTATCATAGATTTTATTTTTATGTTCCAGCATTCGCAAACTAGTTTTTTGCAAAAATTGCTTATTTAATTTTTTGTTAAAATAAACCAAGTTTACATTGATCAATACATAGATTAACTATTAATTTTTTTAAAATCCTTCTTAACTCATCATTTGATGACGATTCACTGAAATAGTGAAAATATATTTGTATTTAATAATCTTTGTTTTATGTTATTATACGGAAGAATCTGTCCAACCCTATTTTCCTCTTCAAATTGTTTTTTCTCTTGATAATGATCAAACAATAATTGCAATTGATGAAATAAATTAATGTGCTTATCAATCAGTTACTTTTAGCTTTTCTCCAGTATCACAAATATCTTATGCTTTGCAACATTTTCCATATGCAAGTCCTAATTCTCCTCAATCAAAATATTATGTTCAGTTGATGTTAGGTTATTCATCACTCGAATCTTGTATGTATGCAACATTTTGGAAGTATGATGGAAGTACATATCCATGTCAAGAAATTTATTTAAAAAAAAAATACACAAATTCCTTTACGATTAAGTCAAATTGTTCCTCGAGGATATAGATTTATATGAACAACAACAAACTATAATATAATATCAATTGGAAAACCAGATGACAAATATTTTAATTCAATTCCCAAGAATTGATCTATCGCCTGTGAAGATCTTGATCTTGGGCTTACGTATTATCCAGAATTTACAACGATAAAATTGCATCAAACTACACAATTTTATATTTCCCTTTCTAATCCATCACATCGAATTAACGGAAATGGTACTGTTCGTGTTCAATGGAATACAACTGAATGTATGGATTGTTTTACATTATCACCAAAAGAATTTCATTTTAATATTAATAATTTTCAAGAAAAACAAATATTAACAACAACTCGTATTAAAAATGCACCTAAAACATTCCTTATTCCGATTATATATGGCGAAGGTTACGAGCTTATTCCACCAGGAAGGTTTCTCATTTATATTGATTAAGTTTTTGCCTTTTTTTCTGTTACATTAAAATATAATTAAATAAAAGCTTTCATTGGAACATTACTTCAATTTTTTTAATATTTATTTTAGTTATAGAGGAAAATAAAAGCATTTTAGAAGATATCGTTGTCTAACAAGTATCGCCTCAGATTTATCGTGAGAAGAAAAAACTAAATGAACACCGTGATACATTTGAATAAATTATAGTTGAATATCTGAAATACCGTTTCAGCATGAAGCTTTTATAAACAGCTTGTCAGTGCAGCCCCTCAGAATGTATCAGAACTTATTGGGTGTGGGTGTGGGTGTGGGTAGATGCGAGAAAATACAACACTCACACCCATGCCCACCCACGCCGTTCCCCCAATAATAAAAATGAATAATGAAATATACCCGTTGAAATTGATAATTAAGATTGAAAAATACTTGAACTACATCATAACTATCAAGATAATCAAATATTTTAGAACAAGTTTTATTCACCAAATCTTTAATAAAAATTATTGAACTAATAAATTCATCTATAATCATCAAAATACAAGCAAACATCTATACTTCTCACCACATAGATAGCTTCTTTCGAAATTTTTTAGTACTTGTTCTTCAATGATTGCTTAAAAATTCATTATCTATTAACTTCCTTTAAATATATAAAAGAGAAAAAAGGGGAAATAGCGAGCTGAAGCAATATACAATTACAGTACTTTTTAAAAAAACTTGGCCTAAAATTGATTTTCGTATATAGTGATTTTCATTGCTGATTTTAATCTTATTGACTCGCCGTTTTCATAAGTAGTTCCTTATACTCTGAGGTAAAAATATCAATTTAAGAATATTTTCTTCCAGTTGTTTTAGATAACTTTTTCCTCAGTTATATCTTCGATGACTGTTACATATTGTCCTCGTTATATATGATTAACATCATTACTTTCTGTTCTCTTCTTTATCAGTTATTCTCCTTTCGCGACCTACTTCTGTCAACCTAGATTATTCTTGCCATTGTTAACAGCTAAGGAGAAGAAGTTTCTCGACTTCTTTGGTTATTTTTCTTTGTTCATCCCCCCTAAAAATAGCCGTGATTTTTTGTAAAAAAAAAGATAGTTCATCTTCGACCATTTAGTTTATCATATTATTTAACTATGACTATCGCGATGGTATTAATTTTGGCGATATTCCTACACACCATCTTTTACCAGGTGCCATAATGTAATTCAAAGAGCGGCGGCGATCTCAACAAGATAATGACCCCAAACATACGAGGGTTGTTGCTAAAGAATTCATCAAGAACAAGGTTCCTCAATTGCTTAAGAGGCCGTCGAATTCACTGAATCTAAATCCTCTTGGAAATTATTGGAACGTTATCAAATGATGTGTTGAAAAAAGAAAACCCGGAAATATTGATGATCTGAAAGAAGTTTTGAGCGAGGAAATCGAAAAAGACCGACTTAAGTTTTCTAATTGATTTTTTAAATTCCATAAAAGATAGATGTGCGGCTGTTATTTCTTCTAATGGTGAACGAATAAAATTTTGAAATACGGCTTTGTATACTAAATTTTTTCAGGCTTTCTAACAGTGTAATCACTTTCTCAAAAATATTATGTTGGGAAAGTAAGGCAGTAGGAACTTAGAGGCCAAGTGTTTTTGAAAAGTACTGTATATCAAAGTAAAATCAATCTAATGTTTCATGCTATATAAGACGCCGTTTCAGATAGTTTAAATGGTTGATCTAAGTACTTCCCAAAACTGATTAAATTTTACTTAGAATATTCTTTTCCACCAACCAGGAATAGTCAACAGCCACTCTATTCTGGACTCGGAAATTCGTTTTCTTCAACATTTTAGATTAAACAAAAATTAGTTATAAGTATGAAAATTATTGGATTACTTATCAAATATATGATATATCCACAGAAGTATAATGATTAATATTGTCTGTACAAAAATAAGTGTTTTATTTCTTTTAGAGCCAACTGGCATAATTTCATACATAGCAATACTGAGTATGCATCTTCACGAACATTGATATTAGAAAATGATAATAATGATTTATATTTTGCAATATTTTTTGGACAAATAAAACGTATTAGATTCATCACACAAACTTATATCCTGGACGATGATTTCTGAAGCAGTATTTCATGAAATCTCCGAAATATCACGGAATCGGTAGTTTCCATGCCGGATTGTTGGATCTGGATTTTTCCTCATATGAAACATTTACAAATGAAACGTTTAAATAAGAATACTGAATTATTTTTATGAACACTTCTACAAAATATTGGTAATAATGATATATGTTCTATTCGTTCATTATGTTTTGATGTACCATTAGTCAATGGTGATCAAATGATTGAAAATTTACGAAATATAATTAAATATGAAGAATTATTTGATAAATTTACAATTAAACGTGTAGGAGATAATATCTGTTTACAATGGAAATTACATAACTATTAGAAATATTTGTTGTTTTTTTTTGTATATGAATCTATTCATTAGTTAATAAAATTTGTACATGACTATTGAAAAAATTTAAATTTAGTATAGTCAATAGCATGTTGTTACGAAGATTTTGATTATTATTTATTAAGACCTAGTGTCTTATCGCCAATACTCATTTTCGCCAATGGTATATTCGCCAATAAATAAAATATATCTGCGATACCTTTTCACCAATTGTAGTAATTAATTGTATTTTTTAGCTGATGCTTCTGGTTGTTTTTATTTGAAAAAAAAAGCTGTGATAGTGGCATGAGAAAATTTAAATAAGTTCATTTTTAATTATTAATGATTTTTATTAATCATCTTCATCCTTATCACCGAGTAAATATCCATCTTGAACTGTTTAATCAGCATTAATTGCCGTTATATTTTGTCTTTCAATTTTACCAACCATGAATGAAGTAGATTTCAAATATTCTTTTAAATCAATAGATTCTGAAGTAAATAAATGTTCCAAATTTAATAAATGTTTTTTTATTTTTGTCTGCCCTTCTTCTAGATAGCATAATTGAATAAATTAATATGTTTGAGGTAACTCCACTTCCTCCACTCAATTGTGTAATTCTGTGCGATACTAGTGCTTCTTCGTCTTTAAGAAAATGTAAAAATTCCCAAATAAAAGGATGTAATCCAAACCGTGTTAACAATCGAAAATTATAACCTAAAAATTGAATGAAAAATGTACGGAAATGTAATCAATTCGTTTACCTTCAAGAGAATTATTTGTTTTCATATCATTATTTCCATGATGCCACAATTCTACAGATGTACGATTAATATATTCTTTCTCAAAATATTTCAAGAATTTAATATATTTAGTATCATTTAAAGGAATTGTATCTTTTGATACTTGTAAACTATCATTTATTAATCCTTTTAAAATCAGTGGCAATGCCATAAATTGCTTTAGCCACGTATTAACTAATGGATCTACTTCATATGAAGATGTAAGTCCAGTTTTCTGGATTTTACGCCATAACGCTTGAACAAAATGGTACTAACAACCTTTCACATCAATGTTTGGAAACTAAACATGAAAGATAAAATAAGCTTACCGATATTAAACATCTTAATCATAGTTACTGCTTCTTGAGTCGAATTGATCATTGCACGTTCAAAATCTATCATACACCCTTTTATTTTCCATTCCATCTGCTGGTGTGGGTGTTGAATAAGCGTCTGTTATATTATAATCAATACACACCCACACCCTCAACGAATATTTTAAAGTTATTTCCATTGTAATAGTATTATATCATGTAAAAGTTAAATGGGAAAGCCATTCAATAATTTTTCAGATTTAATTATTTCTATTTTTTTTGTTATTTCATCATTTATTAATTGCACGTGCAAACATATGGTATTAATAAAAACATTCTTATTGTTGTTAATGATTTTTAAAATTGCAGATAAAAATTCTTTAAAGTGTATACTCAAGTAGTTCATGTGTAGATGTTGAAAATTGGGAAATAAAAGTATGATATAGCCGAACTCGTGTATATTATTGAGTTTTTCAATAAATATTTTTGTGATTCTGCTGCGGCTTTTGAATAAAGTAACTTTATCAAAATCTTCAGAATTAAATATTTCTCGATTATCTCTTACAAATGAATGAATTTTAACAGTTACAAGTTCTGGTAGTTGATCCAGTGGTTTTATCAAGTATGAAATAGGTAAATCTTTTTCTACCATAATTAAATGATATACCTGAGTAAAATTTTTGATACATTTAATTTGCTCGAATAACATAATAAAAAACAAATCATTATTATCATTTTCCAGTATCAATGTTGGTAAAGATGCATACTCAGTATTGGTATTTATTAAATCATGCTAGGTGGTTCTAAAAGAAATAAAAGAATTATTTTTGAATAAACAATAATAATTATTTTACTTCTGTTGAGATATTATAGGGTGTGTGTGTTGGGTGTAGATAGGTGTAGACTGAGAGTTTAGATAATCACACCCACATGCCTCTCATGATTCAAATTGACGTTGTTGTTGTGAAGTTTGAGAATTAAAAATCGATCGAATTCTTCTTTTGGACATTGAAATACAACGCAAGTTGGTCGATTTTCAGGTTCATTTGGTATCCGGAATAGTATTCATCGTTCTACAATAATTAATGCATCAAGTAAATTCTTTGTAATGTAGACACCAGGACCAAAATCTGTACCTTTAGGATGATTTCAGTGAAAATCTAAACTATTTGAATATACCCAGGCCGATAATTCCGACCATCGAAAACGGCGTCTTAAACGTCCTAAATCGATTACAAAACGAGCGTGGATGTTACAAAAGAACAACACTCACACCCACACCCAACATAGTTAGTAAATTTCTAAAAACTATCGTGCTATCACGATAATTCCATGATTGATTGATATCATGAAAACCAATACCAATATATAATATTTGTTTTTTTCTTTTGTGCACAACCGATGATTTTCCTAATTAGAGATACAAGATAATTTTAATAGAAGAGATAACAAAAAAAAAGTATTTTTGAATATAATAACTTTTTAATAATAGCATTAAATAAAAAAATTATATTACTCACTCTGAAATAGTTGACCAGCAGTAGTCATATTTATATTATATAAGTTAAGCCCATGTAATGAAGGATAATTGGCCGACAGGAGAACACGTTCAATCGATGATTGTTCAATATTCAACCACTGAATAGTATTACTTATTTAGCGCAAAATATCGAAGCAAAATTGATCTAATTGTTTTTCATACAATGCTTCGATACTATCATTTGATATCCATTTAAACAATGTCAAACGCTTTGTGAAATAACGACTGTAAATAATATTACTGATTCGTTGATTAACTTTTGTTAAGCAACAAAAAGCGTCAATTGTATTTAATTTTATAAGAATTAAATATAGTATCTCATGGCCGAGGTCGAACAATCCAGCACAGAAGCGACCGGTTCCGTGATGTTCCAGCAAAGGGATCTCGTCGTCGGATTCATCCGATTCTGTTCGAAACCCACAGGAGCCAGTTGAACCCGGTAGCTAGATACGATCGACGGATGTCTACACTTGATTTCCAGGTTTTCCAGCGAGTTCCGCTTGAATACTCACGGAATACTGCGTCAGGAATCATTGTTCTGGAAGAGCATTATTAACACAATTTTTTTTAAATTTTAAATTTTTTTTTTTACTATCACCTAATGGTACAGTTTCATAAAACTGAATATCCATCTCGTATTCTTTTAGGTTGAATAATTCATGATTAATAAAATTTTTAGTTTGATTAATATCAATGGTTTCTGGGTTATTTTTAATAATGATATGTAACGATATGTTTTCAAGATTTGGTATTTTATTGAGTATGTATATGATCAATTTAGTTAATTCATTATATTTAATTAAGCATTTGTTGCAATATAATGAAATTTTTTTTATTTTGATTAGTTTACTCTAGAAAAGAACCTCATTCATTTGTTTTAAAAAACAACCAACCTACTTCAATATTTGTCATTTCTGGTGAGTTAATACTTCCTAGATTGATATAAAGTGTATGAATATTTCCTATATCAATATTCAGCTGAAGTAAACTTGGACATGAAACTTTAGATAATCCCTCCATTGATATATATTCATAACGAAGTGAAGATTGTCGATAATTCAGTACTTGCATATTTGTGAATATAGCTACTAAATTTCTAAAAAGTATCGTGCTATCACGATAATTCCATGATTGATTGATTTCATCAAAACCAATACCAATATATAATATTTGTTTTTTTCTTTTGTGCGCAACCGATGATTTTCCTAATTAGAGATACAAGATAATTTTAATAGAAGAGATAACAAAAAAAAAGTATTTTTGAATATAATAACTTTTTAATAATAGCATTAAATAAAAAAAAATTACATTACTCACTCTGAAATAGTTGACCGGCAGTAGTCACATCTATATTGTATAAGCCAAGCCCATGTAATGAAGGATAATTGACCGACAGGAGAACAGGTTCAATTGATGAATGTTCAATATTCAACCATTGAATAGTATTACTTATTTTGGGCAAAATATCGAAGCAGAACTCATCTAATTGTTTTTCATGCAATGCTTCGATAGTATTATCTGATGTGTATTTGAACAATGTCAAACGCTTGGCAAAATAACGACTACGAATGATGTTACTAATTCGTTGATTAACTTTTGTTAAAAAACAAAAAGCGTCAATACTATTTGATTTTAGAAAAATGAAATGGAGTAACTCATCTGGTAAATCCATCAATTGAATGATTTTTTTAGACATAGTAAAACAAAGTTAATTGTTCACAATTAAATTGATTATCTGAAAGTATGAAAAATAACTAGATGGTATTCGAGTTTCACTGGGCTACGCGTATTCGACTGCTCAATCATGCAGAAAATGAACAGCGAGTCAGTAAGATAGTCAGTCAGTCATCCATGCGACGACCGCTTTATTGTCAGTGATAGAGTTAAAAACAAAATTGATAGAAAGAATTAAATCATAATATAATATATTAATAAGCATTGTTGTATAATGATTGGTGGTACTAAAAAAGTCTTAATCATATGTACAAGTAGTGTCTGTTGTAGAAGGGGTGTGGGTGAGGGTATGACTGGTATAAAAGAAGGAACACCCACAGCCACACCGTCGGAGCATTAGTATTATCGTGCACTTGTCGTATATTATTACATACATACCCAGGACGATCATTCCCACCATCGGAAACGGCGTCTTAAACGGTCAGCGTTTTCTGTGATACCAGAGTACGGCGACACAAAAACACCGATTTGCATCGTTGTATACCGTTCTTACATCGTTTACGTTATCGTCGTTTTTTGACTAGGGTGACCATGTGGGTTTGATATTTTGTTCGAAATGATACCTATAATTTTTTTTTATCATCATGTACATTAATTCTACCGATATCATTATCATCTTTGTTTGAATTAATGTAGAGAAATAAAGTACCTTCATTAATGCTCAATTGTTGAATATTGTTTTTAAGCCATATATCAAACAATTTTTCATTTAGTCCTAATATTTTAACATCAACTAAAAAATAAAAAAACTGTATATAATATAAAGAATCAAATTGTTAATATTAAATTTAAAAAAATTCTTCTCACTAAATCGAATGTCTTAGTTCTCTACTCTTCTTCTCCTCTTGTCGTTTATAAATTTTTCAGATGATTAAAAATAAAAATCTTATATTAAAAGACTACCTGAAATCGTTATCTTTTAGAGAATAATGACATATCTCATCAATAAAATCTACTAAAGATTAAGAAACTTTAGATATAATTAATCTATTTGGGTTTCTCTATAATTTGACTTTTCTCTAATCTCAAGACTAATATAGAAATTAATTATTTTTTTTTTAAATTTTTATTCAAAACGATACAGAATAAACGAGTGTTTAGGGAGGTCAGTAAAAATATATCAAAATTGATTGCAAACTCAATGCAATTTATTATTTCATATTTCTTACTTGAATCAATTACTATATCTGAGGAAATATTCGATGATTTAAGAAGACCAAGCTGACGCCATAAAGTCAATCGATCATGATCAGGATCATTCTTAAAAAAAGCATATACGTAAAAGATATATGGTGGGTGTGGGTGTGAGAGAAAAACAACACCTACACTCACTCACATCCACACCCACCCTCAATTATCACCAGATAAAATGACAAACGATTTCTAAAGTATACATCTACTACGTTTCAGTATTTTTGCCTATATCTAAAAGAAAGAAAGACATCGAATATGAAAATGACACATTCACATTCTTAAATAAGATTCCTTTTTCTTTTCTGATTCATATAAGATCATTAGTATTTTATATTTAAAAGATTTTTTGAACGATGTCTAACAAAAAACAAAATAGAATCAAATTAAATTCATTAAAAGATAATAATCTGTGACTATTGCTTTGTGTTGATGTACTTGTAGATATTGTTGACGTTGTCAATATTGTTGTTGTTGTCGTTATCGTAGTCGTTGATATAGTCGTAGTACTGATAGTGGTCGTCGTTTCAGTTGTAGTACTAGTAGTAACAGTTGTAGTTGTTGATGTTGTAGTCGTTGGAGAAAGAATATCACATGATCCTATTTCAATATCATCAAATGCAACTGAGACCGGAATTGTTAGTAGTTGATGGGCATAGAAATAAAATGTTCCTTGACAGACGATATTTGGTACAGGTACAACTACCATTTGCCATCCTTGACTATCATCCAATGATCGAGCCCACAAACTTCGACTATCACATAAACCTGTCCATAAGCTTACTACCGTTCCATTTTTATTTTCTGCTAATGACTTAACATAATAAGCAAATCGAACACACATACCTAAATTTATTTCTACTAAATTCAAAGGACAAACAACACCGGAATCTCCACGAATGAAAGGTAATTGTTGATTCCAATAGATAAAACCACCTGTTGACGAATTACTAGTATGATCTCGTATTGGCCCTAATTCTCGATTGGGAACAGTATCACCCGTAACAACACTGAAATTATATGTAGCTTTAATATAACGATCGCCATTCTGCATTTCACACATAGTTAAATTATCAAAGTTGCATGAAAATGAAAGAAGATTACCATCATAAGGAAATGTTGTAGGAGAATAATCACATGATGTTACAGAAATATTATCGATAGCAAAAGAACGTGGATTAGACTTAACACTATCCACACGAAATAATAATGAATAATAACCAACTGGTAAATTTATAATACCCCAAGTCCTATATAAACAAAATATAAATATATTCAAAGCTATGAAAGATTAACTTACCATTTATCATTTGTGTATCTAAAAATCAAATAAAAATTATTTACATATATATGTTATTTATATTTTCCATTAACATACATATATTCGGTAAATCTTGGTGGCCATATCTTTTGTACTGTTCGAAATGTATCTGATAAGTGTGCATATACATTCAAATTGCCAACATATTGCTGACCAAAACCATAATATTGAAAGCTCAAACAAAATGATTTATCAGCTGTAATATCAAACTCTGTTCGTGTAGCAAGATAACCAACATTTCCTTGTTCAATGATCTTTGAATTGGGTACAAATGCATAATGTCCTGATTGATTACCATATGTAAAATCAGTAGAAGGTGCTTTACTTTCTACTTTAACAGCATCGATTGCTTTCATAATCGACCATTCATATGGATAATTTGGTAACGAGACAACATCATTAGTACAAGATGATTCAAAGTCACATGCAAACAAGTTTATCCGAGGTGGAGGAGGTAATGCATCACAATAGCTAATAGAAATATCATCAAATACTAAAGGTCGAGCTGACACATTCAATCGAATAAATAATTTAAATTTTTCTGCTGGTAATGTTATATTAACTAATGTCCAATCATTGATTGTTGGATCTTTACCAGCTATTGATGCAACTGTTCTTGTTAATTGCTCATCGTCACCTTGCACAAGTTGAACAGTAAATGGAAAACTGAGACGAGGAGTATAATACCACATTCTAAAACATACAGCTCGATCAACTGACAAGTCTAACCAATCTTTTGTTTTGATTGTAACATCGATTCCATGAAATGGTGAACTTTGTGGTGTATAGAATAGATAATGACCAGCACTTGTATTTAGTGTATGATCATGATTAATCGATTGAGGATGAAGACCATCAGTCAAACCCCAATTACTATCAATATCAAAATCATCACATAGTGTTTCAAAATCACACTGAAGAATAGTTGTTTGATTGCATAATGCATATCCAAAGAGTAGTAAGAGTAAACACAACATGTTGATTGTTTTCATTGTTTTACGCGAGAGTATTTATAATGACAAAAATAGATAAGATGTTACATGTGTGTTGTGCAAGAACAAATCTTGAAACTTGTAACAACAGCATCACAAAAAAAAGATTGTGATGTTCTCGATATGACGCAGAGAAATTTTTTCGTCACTAAATTCTAAACAATAAACTATTCTATTATGAGAAAATATAGATGCAAAGTTTTTAAAAACTTATTTTATTAGAATAGAAATTTGGTTAAACTTTTTTAATTGTTTATGAAGGATTTTATTTCGATACTTGTGTAAATTCAGCAAAAACAGCGTTGTGATCAGTCGCACCTTTGGTGTCAATAATTGAACATTTTGTTAAATGCCAATGATCATTTAGACGAGGATGCGTATAGATATAATCAATACGTGTTCCATATCGACAGGTTATTATTTGCTCATTGTTCAATGTTGTATTTAACTTTTTAAACGCATCTTGATAATTCCAATCATGTGTTATTAATCGAGTTAAATCAAATCGAGGTGACTCCCAACAAGATTTTTCTCGTTTGTCTACAATAATATCACGATAATAATCATCAGAATAATCTTCTCTTGTCAAAGCATTCATATCACCCATAATTATATCAATATTTTGCTGATATGGATTAAATTCTTTCATTTGTTTTATTCGATCATCTTCATTTATATAATCTAAATGTGTTACAGCAAATGTTACATTATCAATGCCATTTAAACAACATCGAAGCATCGATCTGTAGCCACCTTCACCCAAAAACGTTGTTTTCTTTACATCATAACAACGAATTGGATATCGAGATGCTATACCATTACAAAATGTTCCATACAATGGCCCATATGCCGTAAACGATAAAGATAGACGTTGATAAAATTCCATCCATCTATCATTATTTTGCATTTCTTGCACGGCAATTACATCGAGATTGAGTGGTTCAAGAATTGATACTAATTCTAAGGTATTAGAAGAAACAGTTAAAGGTTTACGAAAAGAATGTACATTAATTGTTGCTATACGAAATGTTGTCATTGTATGTAAAGACGTCAAATATATGGTAGAGTCACGTGTTTATTGTAGTTGCTTTCTATGTCATATGATTCTGTTCTTTTTTCTTTGTTTTTTTTACATGCGTCAAAGTAAATGTTATTGATGGTGAATGTTTTTTTGGGTGTTTCGATTTTATATACTAATGATTAAAATAAAATAGGGTGTGGTTGTGGGCATGGATAAGTCTTTCTTTCATCTTGAGGATGAGAGTTTGAATGCTGAGAGACTGATATGTATAGGCCCATATCTACTTAAATTCTAATCATTTGCATCTTGATAACATAGAGTATTTTATCCATTTGATTAATAAAAAAACAAAAATTTCTACATTAGTTATAAACAATAAATCATCAAAAAAACACATCAAATCTATTATCGAATTAACATTTCATATATAATTATATTAAATCATACCGAATGTCTTTTGTTTTTTCTATAGTCTTCATTTTAATTCAATAACTTTCAAAAAACAATAATTTATTCAAAATCTTTTTACAAAATCTTATAAAAATATGTATCATATTAACAAGAAATTATAATTATTATATAAAAGGATTTTTATCTTCTTTTATCACATTGAAAATTATTAAGATTTTCCCAATGAAATATATCTGTCAACTAATTCATAAGAATCTATACCAAACAAAATAATCGAATAAAAACATTAGTATAATTAGTGTCAACATATCTGAATGCGATGAAGAAAATATGATTTATTTATTATGAAATCCTCTAATTAAACTGAATAGTTTTATATATGCTGAATTCTATTTGATTACGATATACAATTTCATCTAGATATAAAGATTCTAATATTGTTTATTTTTATTGAAATAAGCAAGATACTTGTAAAGAAGAGTGAAGCGATAAAATATAATGCGTGTATAAATTAATTGTGATGTATATAACTATTTGTTATAAAATGTCTTTTTTCTACGCAATTTTAAGCAAAAGTTCAATGAGATTAAATATCATAAGCAATAGTTTAAAAAGAAAATCTGATAAATATGAAGTTTGTCTGTAGTATCTCACAGTTTCATAAATTTTTGAATTCGATTATTTCCTGTATCACCAATATACATATTCATTGCTGAATCAAATGCAATACCTCGTGGACCGCTTAATTGCGTTGCACCACTACCTGCACTGCCATTACCAGCGATGGTAAAACCAATACTAGTATTGGCACAGAACAACTGAATCCTACTGTTACCACTATCAACTACATACATATTCATATGATTATCAATCCTAATTCCTATCGGAGTATTTAAGTGAGTTGAATCAGAACCTGGTGCACCAGGTACACCAGCAATGAAACTGCCTGATGAAGCACCAGGAGTCCAATGTATAACTGAATGTCCACCAGCATTTGTTATAAATAAGTCATTACTTATAGATGGTAAAAAATGAACACCCCATGGCTCGTTCAATGCTGTATTTGTATTGTTAGCCCCAGTTCCACCAGCTGCAAGATTTCCATTAGCACCTGAAGTTGAACTTGTTGAATAATGCATAATTCGATGATTCATCTCATCAACAACATACATAGATGTTTCTGTTGAATCAAAAGTAAGATATCGTGCCCAAATAAATTGATTTAATGCAGATCCAGCTGATCCATTAGAGAAGCCAGAAATCGTTATGCCCATGTTTGATCCACTAGTAAACTTTTGTACGCGATTATTGTTAACCTCAGTTACATATATATTTCCAGATCTATCAACATAAACATCATTAGGACCACTTAATTGAGTACTACTCGTTCCTGCTGATCCAAAAGTTCCAGCAACAATTGTTGCATTTACAGCATTTTTTACTAGTTTATATACAACGGAATTGATCTCATCTACAGCATATAAATTATCATTTGAGTCAAGAAATATACCAGTGGTGCCTATTGGTGATGTTACTGATTTAAGTACAGTAATACCAGTTCTATTCCACAGTAAGTTACCAGATATACCTAATAATGAACAGAAAAAGAATGGTTAATTATTTGATATTTTTTATTATAATCTTAATATTATTATATCGATATTTAATAACATCGTCTTGTTTTTCTAATCTTTCTTATATTCCTAAAAGCTATTGCACTACATATTAGAATTTCAGTTATTTTTGCAAATTCTTTTAAGAATGAACATTTTGAGTACACTATATTACAGCTGACTAAAATATCTTTTACTTACATGGATTTGCTATGGTAGTTGTCGAGGTAGATGTTGTTGTTGTAGTAGTTGTTGATGTTGATGTTGTTGTTGTTGTTGTTGTTGTTGTTGTAGTTGTTGTAGTAGTTGTTGATGTTGTTGTGGTGGTTGTTGTAGTAGTTGTTGTCGTGGTAGTGGTGGTGGTTATTGTAGTTGTGGTGGTGGTAGTGGTTGTTGTAGTTGTAGTTGTGGTAGTAGTAGAGGTGGTAGTTGTTGTTGTAGTAGTTGTTGCTGTTGATGTTGTTGTGGTTGTTGTTGTGGTAGTAGTAGAGGTGGTTGTGGTTGTTGCCGTGGTAGTAGTAGAGGTGGTGGTAGTTGTTTTTGTTGTGGTAGTAGTAGAGGTGGTTGTGGTTGTTATTGTAGTAGAGGTGGTAGTTGTTGTGGTGGTTGTTGCAGTTGTTATTGTGATAGTAGTAGAGATGGTAGTTGTTGTTGATGTAGGTGTTGATCTTGTTGTTGTTGTGGTAGTAATAGTTGTTATTGTTGATGTTGTAGTCGGTTCTATTTTGCAGAGGTAGTTTTAAAATGAGAGTTAACCATCTTAAGGGTGTGAGGGTGTGGGTATGTTTGAGGATGTGAGTGTGAATCGAACATTAATGCATTTTCTATAATCGTGCACCACACTCGCATCACCTAAACTTACCCAAACCTTCATTCACACTCAAATCCATATTCATTCTCACCCACGCTCTGACCCTCGCTGATACACGCTGTATCGAACACTTTCGCGATCCCAAGTTACTTGCGTAGCTAATTTATTTCTGAATCATGTATTTTTGCCGTGCCCTACAGGTCCTGCATCATAAAAATGGCTCATCCTGCTTCTACATGTACAGAGATAATGTAAAAGTATATAGCTGGCGTTCAAGATGGGTCCTGCATTATACACTGCAAAACATGATAGACTTTGTAGCTCCTGAACCCTGCAACGTTCCGTGCTCTAATCATATAAAAATTCTCTTATATTTAACTATGAAAATGATCAATAAATCACTAGCAGAAAAATATTACCTTTTCGGAAACAAAATCTCTTCTACAGATTGAGGCTCAGAAAAACACAGACACTATTTGAAATATTCTAAAACTAGTTTCGTCAACATCAAGTTAGTGATTCAGAATATGCAGACCGTGAATATTTCTAAATGCTATTGATATATAGGAGTGTTCGATGTATTCGCCGAATTTTCTTGGTTCGCATTAACTTGAAATTATTTCGAAGCATTTTACGATAAAAATGTTTCAGGTGTAGATAGTAATGAGCATAAAATTCGCACCCACACCCTTGGCAATACAGAATACATATCATTCAGGTCTCAAAATGGGTCGCCCAACTCCATATCGATATTACACTATCAATATGTACTGTATTGGTTGTTAAGTTTTTTTGGTTACTTAAATATCTCATTTAATAAAATAAATCATCAGAATTTGATGATTCACATAACGTTATACCATTAATGTAGCTCTTTCCAATCGCAAGATAACAGAATTTCTTGTGAACTACTTCATATATATAGTTAAAAAATTTTCTGGTTACTGTCAGGCCGAGCCGGGACGGACTTAAAATATTCAAAGCCCGATGGTGGATCGAACCGAGCCGAATCAGTAAAAAGTGGACCGATTTTGAGGCCTTATATGATTCATGCATGGAATCTAGGAAGATTCAACGGAAATACAGAGAATTCAGACTCAAACGAGATGTACAATATTCAGAATGAAAATGTTCTACGATTTTGAAAAACTTTCGAGAGGTAAACAACAAAACATACGTGCAGATTTCTCAGAAAATGCTTTGACTATATATATTTTTACTCGCACAATGAGAGTATTTAACTGTTTCATATTTGAAATAGGTATACTGCACTTAGCAAACCTAGATAATTAATTTTATCGACAACTTTGTGGATCTTTCTTTATCAGATATGCCTTCATCGATACTTTTAGAATGATTTCTTTCTAAATCTACTATATTCATACTAACCAAGTGGAGAGCGTGTTCCAGCAATAACAATCACAGTAGTAATGTCGGTATCAGTCAGCATATTTGCAATATCATTTGATATATCAGAAAATAATTCACAGTTAGAAGTTAATTGATGAAAACTGGCTGCTCTGCAATAAATTTGAACTAAACAAGCCATTTGACACTTCATAATAGTCAACGTAATGACATTAACGAATGGTAAACATGTTGTATTAGCACATTGAAATTTCCACCCATTCATTACAGTCATTAGAACTGATTGTGTATCTTCTCCAATTGACTGTGTAATAATCATAAAAACAATCCATAAAGAAATTCTTCTTGAAGGCATTCCTAACTAAGTTGCAAGTTAATGAAATGAATTTAACTGAAAATAAAAGAAGAAGAAACTGTTGAGCGATAAACACTATTTCTTTTTTTTTCTCTTGTCATTGTGGCGTATGCTTTTTTTTAAATTACATTTCATCAATATAATGGAAAAACTAGTCATAACTTTTATTTTATTTTTTAGAAACACATATCCAGTCAGAAAGACGCTTTTTCTTTGTTGATATGTTACTTAGAGACAAATATATTCGCAAATAGAACATTTTTGTTATATAGAAAATGATTAAAGATGAAAAGTATATTGAACGATCGACTCATAAAAATTAGACTCGAAAAAATAATAATCAACATTAAATCGTAAATGAAATTTTTCTTGTAAAAATGAAAATAATTTAACTCATTTTGTTCATATATAAATTAGATATGCATTCAAGTTTATCTCATAGCTTATACAATATATCAATCAATTCTCACGCAATTCATATAGAAACAAGGAAAATTGAATATTCCTCCGAATTCAAACGCACGGGATTTTGATTTTTCAATTGACTCTAACACGAAGTATATTATTCTTCATTTTTTGATTGATGAAAGAATATTATGGGATGTGATTCAGTGCATAATCACATTTTTTTTTCGGCAATGTAAAAATGATCCACACAGTTAGGATCCATTTCTATGTATGTTAGTATTAATGAAAGACAAAACATCTTGTTTATTGGATACATAAAAACAAACAGTTTTTTTTCAGTAATCTAAAATGAATCTATTAATTGTTTATCATAACAACAAATAGTAAACTGTTTTTTTCTCAAGGAAAAACATCTATTCACTAAAAGATTGCTTTTCTTTTCTTTTCTTTTTCTTCATTTATATGATGCTGTGATATATATAATGCATGAAGCACAAGACGAAGTTAGTTGGACAATCTTTTTGATTATTTTTTAGAAGAAACGATAGAAACAGACAGTTTATAGAGAGATCTAGGTTTGATGTAATTACAATAAGAAAAAGTGCATTGCTAAAAAAAGTGCATTGCTTTAAAAAAAGTGCATTACTTTAAAAACAAAGTGCATGTATGTTGAGAAAAACAATGATGGTAATATATGCACACTTTCTGTGGAATGAAAACGGCATCTCCATAATTACATTAGAAAAATTACTAAACAAAGTTGATGACGTCTTTACTTTCTTTCGATATTTGAATGTAATTTACATAACTGCAAAATAGATGGTTTTCTTCAACGTGTAAAGATTTATTTAACTTGTTTTAGATTAAAATGACAGTGAATTGTCAACTGACAAGTATGCTACATGTTACAATTCTGATTCTGATATTAGTTGATGGTATAACATTGATTCATGAATTCTTTGGAATGTAATAATATTTTCAGTGACGTTTTGAAATACTTATTGAGCAACTTATATCGAATCAATGTTAGCTCAAGAATATTGATCATATATTGTAACTGAAATATAGAAAAATTTAAAATGATCATGAATAATAAATGATTGAATACTAACAATTCTAATGTGTAGTGCAAAATGTTAGGTAGCGAAAGATTCTTTAGTCGTGCATTGCTGTTTATAAGAACAGTGCCACTAGTAGAAGTAGATCAAATGAAAACTGATCTCTGAATTTCCATTTGACATGCAGCATTTGGCGATGAGACAATCCTTTTTAGTAGAAGACATCTAATTTTATATTATATTCTATTCTATGAATCTTTCAGAGTCATTTAAAATGGCCTCCATCGCATAATGAACATATCCGATTGATATAATATACGTACGTTCTACAAAGATATTGATCTTTATACATATAATAAAAAAATGTCTTCTAATGTACGAACACTTGGTAATGCCTTATGCGACCATTGTTCTGTATCAGATTATAATCCATGTATTGAGTATCTTTGTTCATCGAATAAGAATAAATAAATATATTGGCTCATGTTTATAGGAAAGAAGAAGATTTATATCAATGCAATCTAATGTAGATATTATCTTCGAGTCGACCTGAGTATTTATTGAACGGGGTAGGTATGGGGAAGTATGAGTTGGACTGAAATGAGATCCACACTCACACCGTGCCGACAGTTTTTTCACTACAAAAAAAAACAGGTTATTTAAAATAACGTACTAATTACTTTGGTTGTGCCGTACGAATTGGTCTAAATAAAAGATAAAAATAGTTTCAGATAAATGATTAATACTTGTACCGTTCATTGTGTCCTTGAAAAAAATATATCTGAATTAAAAATCAGGACGATTTTGATAAATTAATTCTTACTATAGATGGGGCTAACTAAAATAAATCTAAATAAAAAAGAGAAGTTTGAAATAATTGAATACTTATAGTTCATATAACTTTCCAGCGAATCTAAATAAAAATAATAATTCATATATTTTAATTTATTTTAGGAAAACCCATTTATTTCTAATTGTCTCCAATGTAGATTTATATGAATTAAGTTAATTGAATTAACTTGGTTAAAAACATCTTCGTTCGTCGTATGGAATATTCAAAATATAACGCAGATGCTTGCTACAAATAAGAATAGGTAAAAATAGATATTCTCATGTCATCGAATGCGCTTTATCTGGGCATATATCTTTTACTTCTGTTCTTTTTAAGAATGATTCTAATCATGATCAATTAGTGCCATGATCTCGACCTGATCTTCTCAAATCATCAAATACTGTCAGGAGACAATCAGATATTACTTCAGATATGATCATTTATTCTCAAACAACAACACCTACAATTGATTTAAGTATGAAATATGAAATAATAAATTGCATTGAGTTCTCAATTAATTTGAATTATTTTTATTGATCTTCCTAGACATTTGTTTACTCTGTCTCATTCAGAATATACAAAAAAGAATTATTTTCTGTTCCATTCTTCAGACTAGAGAAAAAGTCAAGTGTAACAAAAAAACAAATAGATTAATTGTATTTTAAAATTATCTTTTATCTATAATAGATTTTATTGATATGATATATCAAATATTCTCTGAAGGACAACGATTTTAGCTAGTTGTTTAATAAGTTTTTTATTTTGGCTCATCTACGAAATTTGTAAACGACAAGAAGAGCAGAACAGTAGAAATCTAAAGCATTCGGTTTAGTCAGAAGAGTTTTTATCTTATATTTGTCTCTCAGTTTCTTGAAATTTCAAATTGACGACTCGATTCTTTATATTATATAAGTTTTTCTTTTTTTTTCTTAGTCAATGTTCAAGAGTACGGATTGAACCAAACAT
>CAJNOI010001015.1:0-20741 GCA_905250115.1 Adineta steineri | reverse complement strand
TATTCAATATACAAAATTCTATCTATTTTTGTTTAGGAATATAATTGTTCGACCACAATGGTTACGTCGTATACCCGGTCCTCCATCTCATTTTCGTGCTCAATATCGTTTTCATACTTCAAATGATACGACAACATCTGTTGACAATTATACACCTCTATTACTTTTTATTAATAAACGTTCTGGTGGTCAAAGTGGTGAAAAAATCTATCGAAAATTATTACATCTTCTTAATCCACGTCAAGTATTTCTTCTTGAAAATGATGCAACTATACTTCATGCATTAGAAATCTATTCTTCATTATCAAATATTCGTATATGTGTATTCGGTGGTGATGGTACAGTTGGATGGGTTCTTAGTTGTTTAGCTGAATTATATCCATCATTAAATAATCCACCTGTTAGTATTTGTCCATTAGGTACAGGTAATGATTTATCTCGTGTTTTATTATGGGGTGAACAATATGATTCGAAACGTTTATTATCAATTTTAACACAAATACCTCAATCACAATCAACAGCACTTGATCGATGGCAAGTTACAATTGAACAAGTTAATAATATAAAAGAAGAAAATTTACCAACAAATCGTTTACCTTTATCATTTATAAATCATCCAAAATTTGTACGTGATACAAATCGTGCATCATATCAAAATAATCGTGCATTACCCAATACACGTTTTATAAATTATATGAGTTTTGGTTTAGATGCAGCTATAGCATTAGAATTTCATGATAGACGTAAACGTGATCCAAGAAAATTTTCATCACCATTAAAAAATAAATTAATGTATTTAAATGAAAGTCGAAAATATTTAAATGATTTTGCTCGTTCAAAAATGTGGAATTTAGGTTCGTATATACGTTTATTATGTGATGGAGAAGATTTAACTGAATCAATACGAAATTGTCATACATTACTTGTATTAAATATTCCATGTTATGCATCTGGTACGAATCCATGGGGTAAATCATCGAATAATAATACTTCAACATCATCACAAACAATAATTATTCAAAAAGATTGTGATTCATTTCAAGAAATATCAACAAGTTCAATTGAAATTATTGATTTACCAGCAAATACACATGAAGTTTATGAACTTGTTACATTAAATGATTGTCCAAATGATCAAATAAATATACCATCCATAACAACAATTACAACTCCGATTGGTCGATTTGATCGACAAGATTTTGGTGATAAAAAAATTGAAGTTGTCGGTTTAAGTACAACACATATGGCAACAATACATATGGGTTTTCGAGGCATACGTATTGCACAATGTAGTAATTTACGTATTGAAATATGTTGTCCAATGACAGCACAAATGGATGGTGAACCATTTTATTTACCAGAATCTGTTGCTGTTAATGTTACACATGCTGGTCAAGTGTTAGTTTTAAGAAATGAAAACAGATAAATTAATTTCATGTGTATATAGTCAATGGGCTTGTCTTATTATTATTATTATTTTTTTTTCTTTCGTTCTTTCTTCTCATTTTTGTGTTTTTGTTTTCAATTGACTCAAAGAAAAACAAACGAAAATATTTCATGTTGGGCGAAGCTCATTGTCTGTCAAAAAAAAAAATATTCCTTTTTTTAAACAAAATGTTTTTGAATTGGATAAAAATAGATATTGTTCGTGATAAAGAAATTCTAATTCAACTAAACATCAAATTGAGATTGATTTCAAATATTATTCTCTTAGCTATTATTTCAATATTGATGCTATGAATATGAAAATGAACGTTTTGTATAATATAATCATGATTATGCAAATTGACAGACGTTCTTTTTCTCTCTTGCATTTCACTCAAGTGTCATTCTATAAGTATTTGTTCCGATCCTTAGAGTAGAAATGACATTTTGTAACAAACATGAAAAGTAGTCTCAAATAGTCAAAAAAATAAATTCAACAAGTATTTCTAATAGTTATTATCACAAAATACTTGACTACTATGTATATTAGTAAACAATTATATCTATTAATTAATATTTCAACAATTATTTAGTTTTTTTTTTCAAGATGAATCATTTTGTATATTTTGTTAAGAATATCATATAGTAAAAGTAATTAAAATTACAAGTACTATTTATTGATGTGACTCACTTGGCCTTCAACTGAATTAATTATGTTTGTCTTGTTTAGCCTTGACGTAAATACATGCGATTAAATAATTTATAGTGTCTAGAAATCTATGATGCTATAACAAGTGACATGATAGATAAGAAAAATAAATCAGAACGTATATTATCAATTAGTCTTCAATGTTTTGAGAAATTGAAAATCTTTATTTATAGATTAGTTAAATATTGTCTTTCAAATATTCCATTTGCCTCAGGGCACACGCTTATGTCTATATAATTAAATTGTCCGCCTCTTGTCTAATCTCAAAGATGATAATTACTTTTTAGCATGATTTTTTAATAAAACCTTTACATGATTCACATTTAGATAGATGTGTCTTATTTTGTATCCGTGTGTCTAGATGTTCGTAATAAAGCACAAATAACCTTCTTCTTATCATATTAATGAATGCCTACGAGTGCTAAAAACTATTATTAGCTAAAATCATACTATATATATAATATTTTATCACTGAAAATAGTGCTAAAATAATTAATTGTAAATATTCTGTGTTAACATCTAATAATGTATTTTAAAATGAGTATATACTAGCTTATAATCGGATTATTCCAGAAAGTTTTCAATGAACTAAAAGGAATTTTGAAAAAAGTCTAGAAATGAGAAATAATTCTAATCTTATAATTGGAATAGTATAGTGCTTAATAGTACATTTATTTCTTTAGAAAATGGGTATAAATACATGTAGTAAAAATAGCATTCATACTTTCATTAATCGCCGAAATATTCTAATTCATTTTTTGTCTTTGTTTGTTCGCGTGTTTATAAAAATCCGTAATTTTTTCTATAGTCGTATTAATATGATGACGTATGTCTAAAAGAAATTAGATTTTTGTTTACTACTTATGAACTATATATTTTTTTTGTTTAAATTTATATAGGACAATGTTATCGTGCCATGTTGTCTTAATCAAACAACTAGGAGAGAGAAACTTTTTCGATGATAACATAAAAAAATTTGTCCATCTGTTTATTTTTAAACCATATGTTTGTGTTGTCATTTTTAGAATTGATAAAAATCCATTGGAGTCATATTGTGTATTCAGCCACGATACAATAGAAAATTTTCTAAACAAAAGAATGAATGAATTGAATACTGACAACCAAATACAGATTCGCAGCTTGAATCTTATTTATAGAATCATTTTTTTTCAATCTTAACGAAATAAAATAAAGCTTACAGTTAATTGTTGTAACAATTAATTAGTCAGAATACTTTTTTCTTAATGGAATTAGCTTTTGTTCACAACTAGAAAACTACCATTTCATTCTTTTTCTACACTCGGGTTAGGCGATATTTGCCTCTTCAATAATCATGAACAAAAAAGACAAATTGAAACTAGGTTTTTATCGTTCGTCTGTTATCCGAATTATAGGAATGATGAATGTGAAAGAAATAAAATAGGCAGTTCTGCATCTATACTCTTCCTAATTTGATCTCACAATCGAACTTAAATGACGTTTACACGCCTCCGTTCATTTAAAAAACAAAATAAGACAGCTGTCAGCATGTATTTACGACAAATATTGAGCACGTTTCTCTTCAGTTCATATATCACTCAATTGTTGTCTTTTTATTACAATTTATACAATAGTTCTTTCTTCTTCATGCTTCTTTCCGACTCTATATACGGAGTCGAAGTTAGCTCAAAGCGATTCAATTTTTTTATGTGAATACCAGTTTCATATCAGTCATAGATAGTCTATATAACATGATAAGAAATTATAGAATAAAATTTACCTGTATAACGTTTGTACGATTACTTCTTCTTTTTATCTTTTGACAAAGACATTTATGTTATTGATCAATCTTTTGATTGAAAGAAAAAATATCTGTAGAATTACTTATATGTCAAGTGTTGATACACAATTTATTTCAAATTTCCAATAATATTCCCTGAGCTGTTATTTCAATATCGAGACTATGAATAATATAATCATGATTATGCAAATTGTTAGACATTCTTTTTTTTTTTGCATTTCACTCAAGTATCATTCTATAAGTATTTGTTCTGATCTTAGAGTAAAAAATGACGTTTTTAACAAATAAAAGACGTACTCTCTAATAGCTGAAAATAAATTCAATAAGTATTTCTAATAGTTATTATCACAAAATACTTGATAAAATAGTGTCAAATTTATGAAGATGTATTTCAGAAGAATTAACTTCTATTAATAGAATTTCGCAAGTAATAGTACTTGGGAATGACTCATTGACTATAAATATACTCTTTTCTTGATGGAATTATTTTTCAAAACAGAGAGAACTATATATTCCAATAAGTACTTCGAGTACAGTGATACATAGATGAGGCATGGTGCAAGGTACAAAAGTATCACAATGAATAGCTGATGCTCTCTACATTCGTGCCAATCAGAGCTAGACATCGTGCTGTTATTGACTTCGTCAAATTATTTAACACGGGCGAGTCTTCCTCGCACAGAAATCTCTCTAGATCACCGAGATATTATAGCTTCCGCTTCAAATAACTTCTCCGCAGGTACTGTTTCATCATTCAATTTCGGTATTTGTAATGATTGTCTAATTAAAAGCACAAGTATCGATTGATTTTGTTATTTAAAAAGCTGTATGTCGATCTCATCCTACCTTTTAGAAATATACATAAAGAAAGTTAACTTATGCACAAGTCAAAGATTTTTACATCTTACTGTATATAAGATAACATCTATTTATTGATATTTCAACAATTTCATAATATTAATTATGTTTTGCAGATGAATCATTTATATATTTTCTAAGAATATCATATAGTAAAAGTAATTAAAATTACTGTCTCGTGTAATTGTATATCAATATTTTATATACACATGAAAAAAATATGAAGTAATTGAAGATTTAATGGTTAAAGAATATCTCGGATAGTTGTGTATACTTAGAAAATGATTCATATTCTACTCAAACTTCTTTACCATTAGTATGCCTCATTTCTTGATTACTCATATCCGGTTTATTGCTTTCATCATTCAACAGACAATCATGCATAGTTCTTGTTCATTTATCAAACTTAATTAACTTCCTCATCTATTGATATTATTCAGTTGTCTATTCTACATATTTTCTTTTTTTTTGGTCTATTTCTATCTATGATGTAATATAGAGATAGGAGGTGATTAATGTAAACTGAATCAGTTGTCTGACTATATTGCAGAATCATCATCATCTTCTTACATCATACGATGACTAACTATAAATACATATGAACTCGCCACGTCAAATATTGACATTTATTTCGTAATTAAGAAAGGAAATGATTGCCTGTATAATATAAACTATATTTATTGATCCCAAAGTTCTTGACTTGGATATCTTTATAAGAACAAATTGTTAATAACAATAAATATATATTCACAACATCCATAAATGAAATAGAGAAAAAAAGCAACACATAAATTCATTTGTCTTGTTTTAGTTTTTTTTCATATTCAAGTAATTGTCCCATAAAATTGAGATTAGGTGAAACAATTGAACGTTTTCTTTTAACAAAATCATATGCATCATTCATATTCATTTTCGCATAACGCATTAAAAATCCAATGACAATAGCCGGGGAACGACTTATTCCGGCAACACAATGAACAAGAACTTTTTCATTGTTTTCAATTGCATTATGAATAAATGAATAAGCTTTATCGAAATATTCTAATAGATTTTGTTTTTGTGTATCATCAGCTGGTAAATGACAGTATTGAAATTGTTCCGAATGATATAGAGGTACATGTGATGTTACATTAACAATATATCGAATTTGTTCAGATGATAATTCATCGAGATTTTTCGCATTTGATTCACTTCCAATATATAAACCATCGATAATATGTGTCATCGGATGATTAGTAATAATATTTTCATCCATTATCGTCGTCGTTGTAGAATGATGTATGAATGAGTTTTGTATTGGTGGTGCTGTTTGAGGTGGTGATGATTCATTTGAATGATTTGTTGGTGATGATGGACATGAACGAGGTTGTAGAGATTCGCATAGATTTGGATATAAATCAAAAAATTTATTAAATGGACTATTAAGAACAAGTACAGGAGGATAATTCGTTGTAAAACAACGTTGAATTTCTTCACATGCACATTTAAATGCTGCTGATAATTGTTCATCATCAGATGATAAAAGATCTGTACAATGACGACGCATATTTGTACTGTCATCATATAAAATAATATATTGACTTTCGTGTAATTGTTTATTATCAATTGTTGAATGTTGTTTTACATTTGTTTTTAAACGTTTACGTGAGATTTTATCCGAAACACGAAGAAGAATTGAATTACGTATCCGATGTTCACTATGACGAAATGGTGAACCACAATCGAAAATTGTTAAGGAAGTTTTGTCTTTTAATTTATCGGCTAATTCAGTTGGACTAATAAAACTAATTGATAATGATAACGGCGGTGGGAGAGGTTTTATTGGTATTGCAATAACAGGTGGAAATGTAGGTGTTAAAAGTAATGTTTGAGGACGAAGACGTTTAGCTGGCGGAGAAGAAAGTTCCGGTAATGATGTAAATTTTAATGTTGGTGATAAATGATCTTCAATTGAAGGAAAAATAGTTGGTGATTTTGATGGATGACTAAGATAGGAACGTAAACTTGTAGATGAACGATCAATTGTAGTATTTGTTAAAAATAAAGATGTAGGTCGAGTAGGTGTTGTTGCAGCTAAAAAATTCGAAATAATAAAAATTTAAATTCACCAATCAATAAAAAGAAAAATTCTTTACTTACTTTCATTCATTTTATTCATTGGGACAGCTGGTGATCGACAGCTGTTATCTACTACTGTTCTTGGCATTTCATAAATTGTATTGCACGTATTACTTTCACTCAGTTGTCTTTTTCTAGATGGTTCTTGATTTCTTATTATTGTTGTTGAATCAATTTTCATATTATTTGGATGAAAATTAAACGGACATCGATGATACTCAGAATTATTTGTTGTTGCTGTTGTTGTCATTGTTGTTGTTGCTCTAGTACTTGCTTCTAACGATGTTGATAGCGCTTGTTCCATTGAATCTATTGTCTGACAAAAGATCGATATTATAGTTGATGCGTCTTCAACTATGCATGCAGTCATGAACGAATAGGAAAAAAGGAAAAAGAAGAACGTGATCTAGAATATAGAAATAGAAAGAAAAATAAGCAATCGTTAGATTCTATGGATACACACACACACATATATATTTGACCTTTGTCCGCTCAGATAAAATCGTTAGAGTTAAGAAAACAAAAACTCAAAATCAAGTTTTATTTTTGCAAAAAACAAAAAATAGTGTTTAGTTTTAATGTCACTCATGCACCGAGTGCAGTGTTAATGTAATGAGTCAGCATAGACGCGAGACAGTATAGGCTCTTATATAAATATATAGTTTTCTCGTCTGTTCTGTTCTTTCTATGTTTTTCTTTTACGCAGCCATACAACCGATGACTCATCTTAAACATCAAAGAGGTTAAATCGAACGAACGTTGACAATAAGAGAGCTGCCATCATTTTTTTATAAAATTATTTCTCTTTTTTTGCTTATGATTGATCTAAAAAAATCTTGCGTAATGGAAAAAAATCAGTAAAAAGAAACGAGACTTGATTCATTCATATAATAATCAACAGAAATCTTGCATGTGTAATGATTGCTATGCTACCTTTACATGACGTCATTTAATCTTGACTCAAATTACATGCATAAAAAAGAACACAAGCAAACAAAAATGTAAATAAATTATACATTGGTATAAACCAGGAAAACTTAAGAGTATTCAATTAAATGATGACTCATATATGTGTATAATATGTATTTCATTAGATGAATAAAAGTGCATGTATGAATTGTTTTTAATATTTTTTTTTGTAGACGAAATATGACATGTTATAGCAATGTTTGACACGCTTTTTTTCATAATATGTCGCATATGATATTCGTATCGTCGCGAGACATATATTATTTCTTCAAGAATGTAGTAAAGAAGACAAATAATGAATATTCAATTTCAATTTTATTGTAAAGAAAATAATTAATAAATTATATACACATGAATTTTTCTTAAGAAAGAAATAAATGATATACATGATACTAACGGAAATCGTTAAACAAGACTTTCGATACGTTATATGATATTTAATTAATTTTAACATTAGACTAAAAAATACCTTTTGATTTTGTGATTTATTGTGTACTCTAATCATATTATTATAATAACAATAGTAAGCGATTTCGGTGATATAAAAATAATCATCGAAATTACTAATACTTTTCTTTCGATACATTAATCATATGAAATATAATTATAATAGACAATAGATGTATACACGCTTTGCTTAGAATATATTTACAGCTAATCAAAATTGTCTATAAATTATACTCGAAGACCTCTCGATTTTTATCAGTTGGAAAAGAACTAGAAGAATTTAGTGGTTATGAATTATTCATTAAGTAAACTGATAAACGATTATATCATTATGATTAAGGTGAATTTAACCAAATATTTGTAGTTGTAGTGATGTCATATTTATGACGAAAAGCAAACATAATAAAAACCTGTATTTTATATTGTTATTTCGATAAAGATATGAATAGCACAAAGAAGACTAAAAGGACAAAGATTGCATTTAAAAACTAGGCTTTGATATAAATATGTACTTCAATAATACTTTCAGTTCTAATATTGTATGAAAAATATCGATCTACTTTTATCTATATTATATCTCATATAAACGTTGTAGATGTTTCCTGCAAAACATGATATAGAAGAAGTCGAAAAATAATTGAAATTATAAGGAGGACTATCTAATTCCTCTCCTTCACATATCAATATTTTTGCTTGTGATTATAAGAATCTAATCTCAGTCTTTCATTGCTTTTAGCATCAAATTTCGTTTGACGTATATACTTCATAGGACCAATTTTTATTTTAAAATAGCTTAACAAGTAAAATAGAAAAATATAATAAATATATGATGATTTTCTATAAAAGTGTGTTATTAATATCACTCGTTGCTTTTGAAACGGAGTATAATGTTGATATTAGTTTTATTTATCAATTGTATTCTATTATCATCTTCAAATGTTTTTGGAGGACAAGTACTTTCAATATTTTCTAATTCAATATGTGATCCAACGATATCAACGTGGACGTCATGGTTTAATACACAAAATCCAACAATAAATAATGGAAATGATCATGAAGATATACTTATTATTCGAGAATTATATAAAGGTGCAATTCAATGTGAAAATGTTTTGAATGTTGATTATTCTGTAGTACAAAAATCTAAAAATGAATCAGGATTATATCAAACATTGATCAATGCTAATGGTCTTTTTTGTATGGGTTCACGTTCATCCCCATGTCCTGATTATAAAGTTCGTTTTTGCTGTACATTTCCAAGTCAAAGTTCAATAGCTCAATGTGGTCAAACATTTCAATCACCTTATTTACAAGCAACTGCTCGTATCGTTAATGGACTTCAAGCAAAACCACATTCATTTCCTTGGGCTGTTTCACTACAATATAAAGGTGGTCATGATTGTGGTGGTGTAATCATTGATCAATGGAATATTTTAACAGCAGCACATTGTCTAGATTATGCCAATGATCTTGTTAATTATTTAGCTCGTATCGGTGCTCATAATAGATCTTCATCTGGTCAACTTATACCTATTGCTAAACTCATAATACATCCATATTATGATGAATCTCGTTCAACTAATGATATTGGAATTATTAGATTAGCTGCACCGATTATATTTACAAATGAAATTCAACCAATTTGTCTTGTAGATAATGTACGTAAAAACTAAATATTACTATTTATTAAAAACTCATATATATATATATATATGGTTTAGATTGTTGAACCACCACTTGATACAACTGTTTATGTTGCTGGTTGGGGTAATACTATACATGATGTATGGAATAGTGGAAGTCTCGTTCTTCTTCAAGCTCGACTTCGTGTTATTTCGGATTGTTCAATGTATTTTGCTTATGATCCTCAAACTCAAATTTGTACTGCTCCTAATGGTCCAATTGATAAAGATCATGGGTTTGTATTGATAATTATTTTTTTTTCTGTATGTGATATAACTTGAATTATTTAGGTCATGTCAAGGAGATAGTGGTGGTGGTTTATTCTATTTAAAAAATGGTCGTTGGTATGCTGCTGGTGTAGTTAGTTATGCTATTGGGTGTGGACGACGAGCATTTCCTACAGTATTTACTAAAACAGCAGCTTATATTGATTGGATTCGAGCTATGGTTAATCTTCCTATATAAACATAAAATTTCATTTTCAATAAATACAATGAGAAATGATCATAGATCTCATATAGTTTATTTTAATCAATCTATTCGAAAGAATAACTAATTGATATTATAGGATCACTCGGCGTTAAATAACTGAAAAATTTACTAAAAGTGACATCTATTACATGATATTCTGTCTTTCAAGTTGACAAAAAATTTTGTCTGTATTGTAAATAAATGTTAAAACATTTTCTGATTTGCATCTATCATAAAATGAAGCATTGATTTGTCATTATTGATTGACCGTATTTACCAATCATTAATATAGTTCTATGAATCATCATTATTATTCTTTATTGTGTTAGGTTGGGTTGGTTGCTTGTTGTTTCGTTAGCTTAAAAAAGGAGGAGGATGTAAGAGTAAGAGTTCGTTCTTTCTTTTATTATTATTTTTTTCTCGTTTTTCTTTTTTTCTTATTTTCAAAAATACAAAACATAATAAAAAATGTGCTTTGACGACAATATAAATAAAAATATTCATTAATATGTTATCTTCTTCATCATAATTCAATATTTATCTTAACAAAAATGCACGATTGATTAAATAAATTTTTTCTATTGTAGATTTTCGAAAATTGACTATTTTTGTTTTCAATTAAACAATGGCAGGGAGTGCTTCAACAAAAAATAAACGTCAAGAAGAAAAATATGTTCAAATGATACGTGAATTAGCATCATTACCCATGAATAAACAATGTTTTGATTGCAATTCAAAAGGACCAACTTATGTTGAGTATGTTTTTCTTTTTGTTATTAATTTTTAAATTAAAATATATTTGTTTTTAGTGTTACTGTTGGTAGTTTCGTTTGTACAGCATGTAGTGGTCTTTTGTAAGTAAATTAATAGATAGAGAATATTTTCTGATTGATTTATTTAGACGAGGTTTAAATCCACCACATCGTGTAAAATCAATTAATATGTCAACATTCACTCAAGAAGAAGTTGAATTTATGAAATCTCGTGGCAATCAGGTTAGATATTAATTATTTCGGATTAAATTCATTTTATTATTCTTATTTAGTTAAATAAAATGGTTTATTTGGGTTTATATGATGCAAATGCTGGTTTTTCACCTGATCCGAAAGATACAGAACGTTTTAAAGAATTTCTCTCACAAAAATATGAAAGAAAACGGTTTGGAAATTTTATTAATTTTCTTAGTAAATAAACTTTCTTTCGTAGATGGTATGTTGAACCGACAGAAGCAATGAAACAAAAGGTAAAAGCAGATACAGAAGCTAGTCTTGAAAAAACAACCAATACGACGACTAATACAAAATCATCATCATCTTCAACGTCAAGTCTCCCACATTCACAGAGTATAACAAATACAATCAAATCACCAGCAGACTCATCATCAACCGTGCCCACAAATACTGCACGTGTTCGTTGATTTAGATTTTATTTTCTAATATAAATTTTGCATTTTTATTATTTATTTAGGTAACGCGTGTTCCATCAGTCACATCATCTCAACCACCAATGCTTGTATTTGATGTACCGGTTTCTACTCCTGCAAATACGACATCACCAACATGTGAGTTTAATTAATATATTAATAATAGAATAATCTGCATTTGACATTTTTTCTATTCTTTGGATTATCGTTTTACTGAGCTATAAATATCCTTACAAGTTCAGCATACTAATTGATTTTAATATAACAGATGGATTAGTTTAGTTCATTTCATTCTTTTTATACTCACATAACTTTCGAAAAATGTTTTTGATAGAGTGCTATAAGGTAAAACATTCGATTAGCGCTCTTAACAATTATAAATATACAGGAGAAAGTTCATATAGTGTACAATACACGAAATGCTATAAAGAACAGTAGTCATTATCTGCAGATATCTTACTATATATATCAATATGGGGATCACGTACGTATTTTTATCCTATAAAGATATGAATAATAACACGTTTCTGCTGTCTTACGTTAAAATGTCTATGTATATATACTTGATAATTATGATAAAGTCTATATTTGTTCAATTATGATATAAAATTATTTTTAGCATTGTTTGATGATTTTTTGCAATCATCAACATCGCCACCAGCAAATTCATCACCAACGAAGAATTTTTTTTCAGGTACTTGATTAATTTTTTCTTCCTACTTAATTATTTATGTTATATAGAACAACCATTTACTCAAACAACCACAACATCATCTAATGATACGAATTGGGGAGCATTTGTAGAAACAACTAAACATCATCCAACAACTATTCTCACAAATACACCACTTACAAATACAATATCTATGCCAGCAAATAATTTTGCTCATCCACCTCCGGAACCAGTTAGTTATTTTTTTTATTTATTCTCATACTCAATTAAATAAAATATTTAGGCAGATAAATATGCTGCACTCTCGGAATTATTCAGTTCACAAAATACAATACAAGATCATCAACCTTCTATTTTCGGAAATACAACTAATGGCGGTATGATAATAATCAGTCGTATATCTAAATAAATCTTTTTATTCTTATCACTTTAGGTTCTCGAACATCTGTATCAGGTTCAAATAATTCTATATTTGGCAGTACACCCTATTCATCTACTCCTCAAATGTCCACAACATCCACAGGTGTAACTCAAAAATTCCCTGTTCAACAACAGCAGCAGCAGCAGCATCAACAAACAAATATGTTTTCTAATCAATCGTTTCCATCACAATTTCCTCCTACTTCAAATCCTTTTGTACAACAATCATTCGGAGCTAGTAAGATCACTTATATTTCATATAAAAGAATTTTATTTTTACTTTTAATAGATACATCAAATTTTTTTGCTATGCCACCAACTAATCAACCAAATCCGTTTATGGTATAAATAAATTCTAAAAAGAAATCTTTTACTCATTTTCATTCTTTTAGAATATTGCTCAACAACAACAACAACAACAACAACAGCCACCCACTCAACAAATGCCAAATCAATTCGGAAAACCAAAAGCAAATTCAACAAATCCCTTTCTTTAATACTCAAAAATTCGAACAAAACTTATAGATAATAAGCTTCAAGCACCATTTCTTTTTCTTTTTTTTGCTTTCTCACGTTAATGAACCTCACACAAAAATATAAATACTACGTTTTCTCCAATCAAGAAAAACAAAGCGAACAACTTAAATACACATACACGTACACAGTGAGACTGCTTGTTATTCAAGTAGTACCATTCTTTCCTCGTCATTTCTTTTTTGATTAATCATCTCTTTAACTACTAATCAAACGCGCTAAATTGTTGCGATTTTCTATTCGTATGAAATTAGCCTTTATTATTAATTATTTTTTTTTCCTTATGATAATATAAACGACGTAAATAAACAAAAATACGTTTTCTCTTTTGTTGTTTTTTTTTGATTATTGTTGTATTGAACTAAATGTATACACATACATATTTGTGATTGTGATTGGAAGAAGAAAAAAAATCAAAAAATTATTCTTTTTTTTTCCTATTTGTATACTACTCAATAGTTCTTTTTAGATGGTCAGTTTAAATACACAAAATGGACGAAGTGGAGGAGTGAGTTTGAAATTTTTATTTATTCCTTTAAGAGGAAAGTTTTGATGAACTAAAAATATTTCACTATTAAGAAATGATACTTAATCTATCTCTAATAAATTAAAAGATAGTTAATATAAAGTTAAATGATTATGATATTACCAATTATAGCGAAATAAAGAAATTGATTTTTACATAAAGTCTGTAGTTAACAATAATTTTTTGTATACACCAAAAGATAATGTAAGAATTTACAGATAAAAGAGTTATTTGTTTAACCCTTTACGACCGACTGCCTCCTCTAAAGGACATTACAAAATCTAATTTAAGATAAATTATTTTCTTTAGAAGTTAGTCAAAATTTTTTTGTTTTTTGTGAATAGTCTATATGGCTGTCTCAGCCTAAAAAAACTGTTTAGATCGAGTTATAATATTTTAGAGCAATTTTTATATCGATTATTAGTTTGTGCTCTATAAAAACGGCCGGTCGTAAAGGGATGTCAACTTTGTGACAAGTAAAGATGAGAACCATGATTATAGCTTTTGTATTTTGAGGGATTTGCTGCAAATGAATCAGGCTTTTGAAGGATAGATAGTATAGAACTATTTTTGACTTGTGAATAGGATGCGGCTTCGAGATTGAATATTTCAAAATAGAGACTTTAGCTTAATTCTTGGGTTCTTCTGAAGATGTACGATGAATACAGAATAAAATTCTATATCAGGCTATTGTATTTTCGGATCTCACGCAACATGTATCACAGGACAAATACCAACGGGGTTTTTCTAATCCCGTAGGTATTTCTTCTTCATATATCTTGAATGAGATCTGAAAGTACAACAGCCTGACAGAGAATTGTATTCTGTATTCATAGTACATCTTCAAAAGAATCCAAGAATTAAGCTGAAGTCTCTATTTTGAAAATACTCAATCCCGAAGCCGCACCCTACTTGTTAAAGTGAATTATATATATTTTTCTTTCTGAAAAAAAGGGTATTTCCTTCGATGATCGATCATTTGCTGCTGCTGACGAAAATGCACATGAAAATACACCACTTATTGATAGTCTCGAACAACCTTATCGACCAATTCGTACAACTGGATTTATTGTATTACATCTTTTACTTACAGTAAATCAATAATGATATAAATAATCTTTTTTTCTCATATATTATTTACTTAGATTGCTTTCATAACAAGTATTATACTCTTTCCATCAACGATTTGTCCAGACCCACTACATAATGATACGATAGGAAGATGTAATAATCATTCTGGTTATAATATAGCATTATACATTCATGCAGGTGGTTATATTGTTAGTCTTGGTTTTGATAGATTATACCATCATTATCAAGATTTATCTCGACGGGATGGTTATCTTGATTTTTATCGACAAACAAGAAATCTAAGACGTACACCTTTATTTATTATTTCAACAGGTAATTTTAAAAGATTTTTTTAAGAATTTTTATTATTTGAATATTAAAGGAAATGCAATTCTTGTTGCTTTAATTGAATTACTCGAATTGTATAAAAGTGATTTAGCTAATTTACATTGGACAATATATCCATGGCATTTTCTTTCAATGCTTACTTCTATTGAAGTACTTATTATATTAATTTCATTATTATGGTATCTTGGTAAGATTATGACTTGAAATATATGTCTTTGAAGGAAGATCTGTGTTATTTTTAGGTCTTACAATTAAATTTAATAAACGACGTGCTCGTCCAGATGCTACTCAAGATGATTTACTTTCAAGCTTTGTTACTTCACAAACATCAGCGAATGAAATTGGATTTCGGTTTGTTTTATATATATATATAGCAAGAGAGAGATCTAATTCTATGTTTATTTTAGTGATGAAAGTTTTCGAGAAAATGTTCTAGAAAAGCAAGCTGATTTAATACGATATTTACGTGAACGTAATGAACAATTAGGTCGTCTCGTTCTTCAATTTAAACAACAAGTTAATTTTCAACAAGGCATTCCCAATCGTAATCTTTAAACATATAACTAGTCGCTACAATAATTAATAGTCTTTCGAATGAAATATATTTTTAATGATTTGTTTGCTTTTTTTCTGTGATACGAATGTTTGTACTCAAATTTGAAATTTGTTTTTTTTTCATAGTCATTTATTTATTAATAAATAACGAAAATTCAATGTAGACATTGATCAAATTAATTTAAATTTTATCTTGTTAATGTACAAAAAAACAATCCTCTTAGTCTACTACTCATGAATTCACACATTGCATGCTCAATCACTGATCCATTTCATGATGAGTAATAGTAAATTTGTCATCGTCATAGATGTCTGTCGTCGATGTCATTTTTTTCTCTATCATTCAATTCAATATTATGCAGATCAACTTGTATTCATATTGCGTTGATAGAAATTCTCAATAGAATTACTTTGAATAAAAGCAAACTTTTCGGACGTTGGACAACGGAATCTTTTATTATGTATAATCTTGTGTCAAACATACAAATTCAGCGTTGCTAATCGAATAAAATATATATACTAGACAGTCAGGCGAATCTCTTGAGCTGAATATCAATGTAGAAAAAGGCGGATCACTGTCGGAAGTCATTGATGAAATCATACTATGTACAATGTAGCTAATTGATATTCATATATTAACAGTAGAAGTTCTCTCGTCGTCGTCGTTCTTCTTTTTTTTACCAGATACAAAAGCTTCCCTACTACATTATCCAATGTGTTGAATGATGCATATGTGTGCGAATGTATTGATAAAAAATAAACAAAAGAATTGACGCAATCATATCTAGTTGATGAGAAACGCCCTTGATGAACATAAATAAACATCTTTATACATCTGATCCTTTTCTCACTATTGCTCCTCCTTCTTTCTGTTCTATTTCTCTGTATATTGTTAATGTATATCTTCATCATATTATAAACGTTTGATCTCATCCATTTTTCTGTTTGGTGATGACGGAATCGAAAAAAGTTTAATCTTTTATTCAATTGACTAAACGCTATACAAATATATGAGTAATAATTTGCACGAGGAAATGACACCATCTCATCACAGTCACTCAGTTGGCGGCGGCGTCACTAGACACAAAAAGAAAAGAAATCCGGATATGATGATGAAAAAAAACTGTACAGTCTATAATTAAAACGGCGTGCCGAGGATGACTTTTCCTTTTTTTTATGGAAATGATTATGATGCCACATGCTGAGCAATACATATAACCATAGAAAGTTAATCACATCTTTCGATGTCCGTAACAAATAGTTCGACAAATAATTATTTTTCAAGGTGAAATAAAATGATGAATATTTCGATCATTCATCAAGATATTGTATTGTATCTTATGCAATCAATTCAACGAAAAGTGAAGAAAAGCGTAAAACAGTCTGGATAACAACACCTGGGATTATCTCACAGGTGTTTTCTAGATGTGTTTATTCATTTAGAAAATTTTTTACTAAATACAATAGGCAAGCATAACGTTCGTATTAAACAGGATGTTTGGTTCAAATAAACATTTGAAACAAAAAAGAAGAATTTCATTTTTGCTTAATGAGATCGGAAACATTTGTTCATATAATATATGTTAGAAAAAGTTCTCTTAAATTAAATCAAATATAGCCGAAGGAGATCAATGTGATGAATATTTTAAAGAAGTTAATGTACAATTGTCAACTTTATCTTTTCAAAACTGAAGCTCGGGGGATCTTGTGTCTGTCTTTTGTCATCATATGTATAACTTGGAAATAGAATTAGAAGAATTTTGTACATTCTTTTTTTTTTCGTTGTCTTCTTTTTTTCCTTCTTTCTTGTGGCCATTTTTTTCTATATAACGAGAAGGAGAGAAGAGGGAGAGAGAAGGAGAGTATGTAGTGGTCATTCATTCATTCAATTCTCTTGCTGTATAAGCGTGTATTTGCCCATCATCATCGTCATCATTGCTATACAAGAGAGGAGACGAAGAAGAAGAAGGAGAAAAATCAGTCAGTATAATAATTATTACTCTCGTTCTCTATTCTATCCTATCCTATTCTATCCATACAATCGAATTGATCCTCTCTTTCTTTTGCTTGCTTGTCGTTATACAGTTTATTTATAAATTCATTTCTATACGGATCGAGAAGAAGACATATACATACTTATGTTGAACTTTAACTTGACGTAACAAAAAAAAATTCGCCTACGCCCTTGTATACAGATTAACGATTTCGCATACGACGAACAGCTCATTTACTACAAACTACTGACAAATGAATTCAACAACAACAACAAAAACAATCTTTGGTAAGTTATTTCCTTTTTTACTTGTGAACTGTCAAGTGCCAGATTGAGAGTACAACAGCCGGTATATATCTATCCTTGATTCAAATTGACAGCTAACAATTTTTTTTACGTGTCAATTAAGATTATTTCTTATATTGGACATGCATGTACCCGTTACACAACAATCTTCTACTTGACTTCGTATTCAAAAAAGAATGTTTCTATAACAGGCCATTGTTTTTTCTTTATTTCTATATTGATTAGGGATAGCGGCAATGATGTATGTTACGTCTACAAAGATTATTCTTTTTAAGTGTTAGAGTGCGATGATGTTGATGATGATGATGATGATCATGACAGGAGCTTGTGTCGATCTTTGTAACAAATCTGCCCTACTTAGTGAGGAAAAACGACAGATGAGATGAACGTGTAGAAACAAAAATAATCAGATAAGGGCGTTAATAACAATAATACTTCTTACGGCATACGTGTATGAGATAACTCCCTGCGGCAACTAGACAACCGGCAATCCGTATGATCGAAGATCTATTGGTTTAATTCATTATTTCGGTTGTTGTTATATATATATATATACGGAGATGTCTGCAATTCGAGAAGTGCGAATACGAAGATTGAATTACTGTGAAGAAACATGGGTTATTCATATCTATTCTTCTACGCAATTTGAATTAGTTTTAAGTCTGTCTTTTCTCTTGTTCATGTGATTGATATCAATATCATGTTGTGTTAAAAAGAAAAATCGAGTTGAATTTCCTTCTCTTTTCTTGAGAATCAACATTTACTCATATACTGATGTTCATATGTTGTTTGTCTCCATCTCAATTGTTAATTAAGAAGAGTGACCAAAAAAGTTTGCTTAAATCAAACACATCTGTCTTGACCTATATTCCCATTTGATTAAGAACGAAACTTCTGGTTTTTGTACATAAAACAAAAGACTGATTTCCGTTTAGACATATTTTTAATTCGTTAGTCAAGATGAATAAAATATGCGTTTAGTTGACAGGCATAAAATACGATCAATCTCGTTTTCATTTCCCTTTTGACGCGTCTCGGCGATAGGGCAGATAATGATGATCTATTTGATTTCAAAAATGCAAAAGGGGAAGAGTTATAGACAAAAGATGATTGACATTTTGTCGATAGGCAAAAAAAATGAAAGTGGTTACGCTTGAATAATTGATGAGTGAAAAAAAGCACTCACTATGTGTGTGAAGTCAAGACTTGCATTGATAACTATCAGCCATGTTTAGATATGGGTGCAAACGAATTAAAATGACACGTCCTATGATGATTTTTTTTGATAAAAAGACTAGAAGCCTTACAATTAAGATTGTATTATTATTATTATTATCATCTTTTTTCATACATACATTTGTATATATATAGGAGTACTATTATTGGCTATTACTATTGGTTATCTTGAATCATCAGTTGTACTTAGTACAAGAACAATTACGGAAAAACAAGGTCGTGATGTTGTATTATCATGTCGATTCGAAGGTCTTACCGATCGCGATCGAGTCATGTGGTAAGAAAACTCAAGATAAAAAGAAATAATATCATTTTTGTTTGTCCATAGGTCAAAAGATGGTGTTGTACTCTCTGTTAATCAAGAAATCTCAGGTGATAAACAAAAATATGAAATTATAGGAAAATATGATTTAATTATAAAAATAATTGCTGGAAATGATAGTGGACGATATCTATGTCAAAACTTTGATCAAGCTTTATCAATGACTATTGTATTAACGGTTTTAAGTAAGTAAAAAAAACAACTAAGATCGTGTAACAAAAAAAACACAACCTTGATCCCACACAACATACACATGTCTTTCTTAGGATCAGACGAAATTCGATCTCAACCGTGTGTATGTGTATGTAGATAGTAGACTTTGATTTTAACGCACATACATTTATAAAGCCTAAGGCAATGAGTACTTTCAATTTTCAATTTAAACATATATGTATACGTATATGTATATATATATGTATATGTTCAACTCAATTGTGAGACACAAAAGAACAAGGCCATATCGGCGTATAGAATGATAGTGAAATTGAAGCCGATCAAGCACGAATATGAAGACTAATCATACACACATTGTCGTTTTCTTTTGTATTAAAAAGAAAAGAAACATTATTATTAGTAGATGTATATTTTATGTTCTGAAAGAAAAACATCAAAAGAAATATTGAATTTATTTTCTTTTTTTCGTTCTGAGATGAAGGCGCGACAAATATCCGGAGTATATTTCCGTGTCTATGTTTAATGGAATGCATGCGCGACGAGCAAATAGTTAGATTGTCTTTTTCTTCCCGATGGGATGCAGCATATATGAAGGTCATGACAATGATCGATGTCTGGCCGTACTTCTATTGTTTCTATTACTGATACTAATCAAGGACATGAAGGTCAAAATATATGAACTGTTGATGTAACATTTTTT
>CAJNOI010001014.1:0-20749 GCA_905250115.1 Adineta steineri | reverse complement strand
TTATTAATTTAATGAAAAAACTCATATAAACTATTATTTATTTTCAAGTTTGCTTTATATTTCAGCTTATATCATTTACCATTGCTTTGCTTTTTATCTTATGAATAAATTTATATAATCGATTATCCTATATAAGTTCAAAATTCAGCTGAATCTTGAGGGTGGGTGTGAATGGATGTTTCTAAAATAAAACGAGTTGTAAACTCATCTCGATAACGATATAGTGAATACACAACAATAAGAGACATAATTTTCATACTCTTTCATCGGTATTTATTTCGAAACTTTATTAAAATAACATACCTGTATAGTGAAACACCTTTTTTTACATTGAAATGTTCAAATGAAATTAGTTCATCAATTATGGCACGATAGCTTAAACACAATAAAGCAAACCATTACATAGTTGTTATTCATCATATTTATCTTTAGTATCTATGTATTCACATTAATAGAAAATTATGAAACATGTATAAATAAATCATTAACTTATAATGATATTGGAGGTCATTCTAGTTCATTGGCCAATTTATAAATGAATATGATCAAACACATGCGGATGCAAGTCTTGAGGGTGGGTGTGCGTGTGGGTGGCTGGTGATATTATATTCTTCTCCTTATCATGTTCACGCCCACACCTACCCTTTCTATTGTTAAATAATCGTTTAATTGAGAGATTTTTTTTTAATTTTCTTTTATTTATCAATGAAATAGAAAAATCATTCAGTTTTCCTTTACCATTTAATTATTTTAATTTAATAAAATTCGGTGAATCATTTTGTTAACTAGTAAAATATTATAAAATATACTTTATTTGCTTTTTCTTTTTATTTGGATTTTAGGAATAAATTCGAATATTTTAAGATTAAATCAAACTTTGATTATCAAAGTTTTGGTTAATTAAAAAATTTTTACTTTTCACTTTTGATTTTTTAATATTTAAATGTAAAAATAATTTGGGTGTGGGTGTGGGTGTGGATTTCATCTTCATTTTTGATACACCCACAGCCACACCCACCCTAAAATCGATTAAAAAAGAAAGAAAATGTTTTCAAATGAAGGGAAAAAGTATTCGTATATAAATGTCAATTTATCTGTCATAATAAATTATTTCATTTGTATTTTATTTTATTCATAATAATTAAAAGATTTAGGAATAGCGTAAGGAAAAAAGGAATATTCATTAGATTCAAACCCACATCTACATCCTCACTTGATATTTAAATACGAACACAATTACATTCAAAAAGCGATTCAGAAATAAGCAAACAGAAAACAGAGGCTTCCTTTGATAATTAATATGCGCTGTTAGTCAGTTAAATGTTTTTCAAACATATCAGTCGGGAAATCGCCCTATCATCTCAAATTCTGAGTAAGAAACACAAACGTGTTTTCCTCTTTTTGAAGTGATGAGAACACGATAGCTTGCAAACGACAACGAGTTATTGGATATTGTTTGTGTAACACCATATGCTCGTCTTCCTGGATCTTTCGTGAGACCTGCATCGCCATCATAAATCAAAGTCCAACTTTTTCCAAAAACTAAATCGGATTCGTTATTGTTGCTACCTTCAATTGTAATTGTGTTTGGATCTCGATCTGGATAACCTTTGTGTGTAACTATACGGAACTTCACGAGAATGAACGGTTCGCTGTTGAATGTTATATAGAAACCAGTTTTTATTCCGCATTCAGCGTGTACTGGACTAGTTCCACTACAACTCCCATGATTGGTATATTCTGAATCTAAATTACCATCTAATGCAGCTTCAGGTGGTTCACTAGGCCAATATGTACTTATTGTTTCGCCGGGTGACGATGGTGAACTATCATTACCTGCAATTGTATTCCATATAGCATAGACGACTTCGTTTGTTCGTCGAAATGTTTGTAATCCTATAAAATTACGAAAAGAAAGAAAATTTATACTAAAGAAGAATATAAAACTTTCTTACCAAATGGGTCTGTAACTGATGTCGTTTCTGTTGTAGTTGATGATGTGGTTGATGATAAGGTTTTCAAAGACACCGAGGTTGTTGTCGTTTTTGATATTGTTGTTATGAATGATACAGTTATGTTCATCATACTTTTAGTTGTCGTATCTGATTTTCGTGTTAAAATAATCGTTGTTGGAATCACAACTACTGCAATAATTAATAAAGCCACACTAATTTTGGTTATCATACATAATCGTCGTTTTTTACTATCAACTGGAATTCTAAAGCATTTTTATTATTTGTGATATATATATATATACTTCAACTAATACAATTAACATACTGTGTATTTGATGATGTGACATCAATTTCTGTTGCCATTGATCTCAATTCACGATAAATTATCCTTTTTCCTGATCGTTGGTTGTCACTTGTTCACTGTTATAATTACTGAAACTAAATAGAAGAAAGAAAAACTTTGATATAATATTTTTCCGGCATGAACTCGTTAATACACCGGACTTATTGAGGTTCATCTAGCACTTCCCACTAAACTTAGTATTGAACATGAACGAGTGACACCTACACTTCCCTATCATACAGGTTCTTAATTCATGGCCCGCAAATATGAAACTCATATTCTCATTCTCCGATCCATCTATACTCACATCCCTCGCTCTCATTCTCACCAAAATCTCCATGAAATGGCAAAGTAATGGAGGACTGACATGACAATGTGAAGATAAAACATGATCGATGATCTTCATGATAGTATTATAAGACTCAATCTGTTTTCGCTGTCAGTTATTTCAACGGCTGTCTATCGTCATTATTAAGAATTGAAATGTGAATTTGTCACATTAAATATCAGTATTTTAGATTTAAAGGCAATGTAATATCTACAAAATCATATCATGAAGGTGTGAGAGTTTTTGATATCGAACACTTACTTGAGCCGACTTAGACTCAAAATGATAGAAAAACAAAGTTGGAGATGCATAAAATAAGAAAAAAATGTTTGCCTATTTAAAGATTATTCATCATAAACTTAATAAATGAAGATAAAAAAAGCATGTTTTTTATTATTTTGGATCTACCATTGACATAATAAATCAAAATATTTCTAATAACGTTAGGAAAAGTAAAATCACGATTTTCTCCCAGATTCATCAATCATAAAAGATTAAAATAAGTAAAGAATATGCACGTAGGTGTTTAACATCGAGAGAAAAAAGGACAAGAATGATTTCGATATAATTAGAAATCATATTTTGAACTTTTATGTTGTTCAACAAGGCCTTCATGAGTATGTGTACAAAATGTCGTCAAATTGAAACGATATTTTATCATTTACTAGGACTAAGATACATGTATTGACATGAAAATATTCACTGACCCTAATTCTGAGAATTATTGGAATTAGTATTCATCATTTCAGTACTTCTATGGTTTTTGAATGAAATCATGTTTTTATATAGTCTATTTCATTCGTATTTGTGTATCTCATTTTGTGAGTGAAATGTTTAATCCACCTTTCAATATGCTTTTAGGAAACTCTTGATTTCGATTGAATTAATATTTTTCTTTGTATCATCAAATCTTTGAAAATGATTGATATTATTTGAATAAGAAATGTTTCTATGTATTTCTCATTAATTTAATTTATATTAGTAGAGAAGATTGATTAAGGATTTTATTCATTATAACTGATTAATTTATGATGAAAATATTTGGCGAGTATTTTCAAAGTTAGATACTTCTTTAATTTTATAATTTGATTTGCCAATCATAATTGCTCATAATGAATTTAAAAGTCAATAATTAATCTTTACTTCATTTTGTTCATTAAATAAATATAAAAATTCTGCATTCTAACTAATGGCTGTGGATGTGGATATTAATATGATTTTCATGTATACCAAATATTCAAACCTACACCCACATCCACCCTCAACGGATTTTTAGTCAGACCAATTTCTTCTATATTTATATGAAGTGACTCGAAAATGGAAGCGCCAAATCTTAAAGAAAAAAAAACATGATTGAAGATTAATTTAATGAGCGTATTATTGTAATACTTCTTCAAAATAAATTTTCTTTCATCGATCATTTATATGTTATTTATCTACACATATGAAAGCACTTCATCAATTGCGCATGAGAATTTCTTGGCACAACATAAGCACGTCATTGGCTTATGCTCATATGAATTATATTCATCATCATCAAACCATCAGCAGCTTGTTTTCTCATCTCTTATCTTTTTCAAGCGCCTGTCTAAATATGATTTGATACTGTATTCAATTTCTTTTTGTTTTGTTTTTGTATACTAGATTTAGAATATTTCTTTCTTTCCCCTTTTATATAATATAGCAAAGCTTGTTGTTTTAACAGAATGCATTCATCTTTATTAAATCTATGTTATTAAAACATAAAAGACATTGATCGATGTCTTTTTGTTCATTTTTCTGTTAAATAAAATAAAACTCATGCATTTATCATTGATGATGAATAATGTTCATTGTAGACAGTTCATTTTGTGAAAAATATCTATACTGGACCCATAAGTCTCTGAATAAGATAGTTGTTTCATTGGTACTGGTGCTTAATTTTATAGATCTTAGATAATTAAAGAGTAAGAAAATGAAGTTTTCTTCCAAGATAAAATTTTTTTACCAAGGGGGAAAAAGCGAATCCTATGGATTTCGATAGATCCTAAAGAGTCTCAAGGATCCATCGGGAGGGTGTAGCAGCAGTCATCCTATACCGAAATGTTGAATATAACGGAATCAGCAGCGCCCAGGAATCAATTCTATCTAATTCTGGGAATACGATCGTCATACGACATAAGAGACTAAGCGAATTACTTTCCGTACCATTTTTTACGAAGGGTGAGTGTGTCTTATTTATTATACCCACACCCACACCCTCAAGATATACGAAAAGTTTACTATCACAGAATCCTTCAAATATTGCATTTAAAAATCTATAATAAACCTTTCTTATTTATGTTATGAATTCGAAATTAAATTAAATTTTGTATTTTAATCTCATCATTGTTGTATAATCATTTTGTTCTTCGTCATATTAATCTTATGAACATTGTTGGATCATCTAAACTTTTCGAAAAACATATGCCGAAGATATTTCTTATAATCTTCATATCGAAAATCATCTTGATTATTTTTATCGTTCAGTGAGAACTTTATAATGGTTTACTCAGAAAATAAATGATCAAAAATAAGATGTTTGCTTGATACAAGATAAAAGAAATAATGAATTGATTGTTTATATAAATTTAATGTGCAATATATTTATATATGAACAAAATCCTTAAACACTACTTTGACTGCTTCTGCCTCCTCCACTGTGATAGCTGTGTTGATGACCTGATGTCTATGTCATTGAGAGCTTCTGACGTATCTCAACCAAGCAAGTATCATTTTCATCTTAATTTATTGTGATAAAATCATGTACAATACAATGGTGAAACGATTCTTCACCATTGTTATACACAAGTTATAGTTAAACAAGAATATTGCTGACGATTTAATTTCTAACGATGTACTTTTTAAAATTTTTTTATCTAATAAGATTTACTATTATTTGTGCTCCTTACAATTCTGTATTTGTTTTCCGTGAAGCGATTTACTAGGTTTGCAAAACTGGTCTCAAAGTCTCGAGTTCTATGAAGTTCAGTAAATAATAAGTTTATTATCTATTAAATAAACGTCTAAAAGGAAAGTATATACAAAATAAAAAAAAACAACATTATTTTCTCTATCCAGTCTTCCATTTTCTATCATTCATCAAATATGATACACATATTAATGATTTTTTTTCATTATCTGTATAATTATCAAATAGAAAATAACGTTGGCGTATCAGTGTCTGTATCGTATTCTGAAGAAGGTAAAGAAAAAAAGAGACTTAATCAATCAGTTTTCTCTGACGATCATAACTTATCAATAATATGGTTCATAATAATTATTTTTATAAAAATCATACTTTTTTAAATCACTTCCTTCGATCTTTAATTATCGTGCATAAAAAGTGTTTTTTTTTCTTGTTTTTATTACTTTCACATCGTATAGACAGATTTTTTAAAATGATGTGACTAATTAAAAATTAAAAAAAAAGGTAATTTTCAACTTTAACGGAAAAACTATCGTATATAATATGTATATATACAGATGAAAATATCATTGAAATCGTCGGGTATAGTTTTTTTAATACATCACCAATATGAACAAGTATCTACTCGGTGTACTAGTATTGGTATCATTTTCAATTCTAACTTTCAAGCAAACCACCGCTAAGGTGATTATCAGTTCTGGTGAAGGTACTTTTGCTTCGAAAGATGCTGGAATAAAACGGTATAGATTTTCAAAAATATAATCAAATAGAATTTATATTTGTTTTGATTGATTAGTATTACAATGCAAAAAGTCTACCGTGCATGTAATGATAATACTACTCAATATAAATGTAACATAAGAAGAAAACATACAAATATACCAAAGACAAAAAGATCCGCATCAGCGATTGAAACAACACTTGATGAATATGGGGGTGTAAGTGTTTTAATTTTTTTCATCTATATTTTATATATTTTTAATTAATAGTTGTATTGGATGGGTTTAATAACAATTGGTACGCCAAGTCAGCCATTTTATACTGTTTTTGATACGGGATCATCTGATCTATGGATTCCAGGCGAACAATGTGGCACTGCATGTGGTAAAATAAAGAATACTTTTTTAGTTATTGAATGTTAAGTTTTCGTTTCTAATATCAGGTGGTAATCATACATATAAACCTAGTTTATCATCAACATATAGAGCATGGAATAAAACTTTTCAAATTTTGTATGGTGATGGTTCTTATAGCACTGGAGTATTTGTAAATGATACAGTGAATGTATGTAAAAGCTATCTACATGAATAAGAAGAGAATAACGTTTTGTTCGATTTAGATTGCCGGAATATCTATTACTGGTCAATCATTTGCTGTTATTAATTCAGCTTCAGGTGCGAGTAGTAGATTATTTGACGGTATACTAGGTTTGGGTTATCAAAAAATTGCACAAGGCGGTGAAAATCCTGTGGTGTGGTCGATGTATTTGGCTGGAAAACTGAGTCTCCCAATTTTTTGTTTTTGGTTCGGACCGTAAGTGTATATTTTCATTAAATATTAAAAAATTCTTGTTCAAATTATATTCAATAGAGTATCGACTGGTTCGGATACAGGCGAATTAATTTTAGGTGGTTATGATACAACAAAATATACAGGCTCTTTTACGTATGCACCAGTTAGTGTTCAGGGTTATTGGGAGTTTATTGCTGATAATGTTAAGTTATCAACTGGATCAACTACAAATGTAATAGCTAATTCCATTAGCGCTGTTTTGGATACGGGAACGACAGCTGCCATGGTAGTTCCAACAACTTATTTAAATGCGATAAATACATTATTAGGAGCTATATACGATTCAAACACCGGATGGGTAAGAAATATTTATATTTGTTCCACCTATTAACAAGAGTTTTATAATCGAATTTTCATCATTTTATTCTAGTACACTGTCAATTGTCAAACAAAACCTTTATCAGCTTTTCCAAATATAACAGTTACAATAAGCGGAGTTCCATTTACACTGACGCCATTAATGTACCTTTTTATTTATGTTGGTCCTTCTACATATAAATGCTTTAGTACGATTCTCTCATCGGACGCAAAAGATCAGCTTGGAAATCCAGTATGGATTTTTGGAGATTATTTTTTAAGACGCTTCTATAGTGTATTTGATATGCAACAAAATCGAATCGGATTAGCTTTATCAACTTCCTATTCAATTGTGCAAGCAGTACCCAGTACCTTATTTCAGACAACTACGACCGTAACTCCTTCGTCAACAACTACAACAAAACCTTCAGCAACAACATCAACAACAACGACTACATCAACGGCAACAACTACATCAGCAACAACAAAACTATTAATAACAACTACATCAGCGACAACAAAACCATCAATAACGACAACAGCTCCGCGTGTTATAACTTCATTAGGTAAGAATCGTAGCTATTTTATTAAGGCTATCTTCAATTTTCTTTGTAGCACCAAATACAACCTGTCTTGTTAATATTCCATCATCGGTCTTAATCTATAGATCATTATCTATATCTAGTCAAGCAACATATCTTAATGATATTGCTTTATGTGCTGGTGTTGGTGTTTTATATTCTAACTGGGATGGTGGAAACTCTTATTTAGAAAGCAACGCTGTTATTTATGGTAGTGGGAATAATCACACACTTTTTCTTAAAGCCAGTTCGCGTTACTTTTGCCTAACTGGTGGATTTCATACTGTCTATTACGAACAAGGTGCACAATTTAATGGTGCTGCATATACTCGATTATGTAGTAAAATAATATTTCAATATCCATCAACAGCAACTTGTTGATAATTTGAAATCTTCACAAATATAACTTACGGACTAAATTTTATTTTAATTTTTAATTTTTTTATCTTACTCTCGAAATAGTTAATCATTTATCTTTTTTCTATAATAAAACAAGATTTTATTCTCTATAAAGATCTCTTAACGAAATGTGATATCATCAGGATGAGATATTCATACCTCACCCTCAAGAGAAGAAAATATTATTATTAATAAATAAGCATAAAAACTAGTTTTCATAATTTCTTTATTCATCGGCATCTCATATCGAACTATTTTGAAGAAACACAAAATTCTAATCAAATATTATTCAAAATTATTTCTCTACCAATAAAATCGTTTCTACGATGTCCATCGTTTGATTAAAATAATATTTCGACTTATTTATCAATGAAACACAATAAATTAAGATTTCTTTTCTTGCCAAATATATTTGATCTTGTCATCAGTTGTTTAATTCAAATGTAAATAGAGATGAACATCGAACAACATATGATCAATTAGAAAATAACTTCTAAAAATTAATAATAGATTCAACCGAGAAAAAGGGTGAGAGCAGAGAACATATTTCTCTTGCTCTATCAAGAGACATACGTAATTATAGAGAATAAATTGAAATATTTTTTATTTATTATTCTTAAGAGTAAAATCGTTGAGTTTGATTAAAAAAAGAGGCAAAACAATTAAATTCGAAATAATGAAAATCTAATCGATATTCATCAATCAAATATAAGTTACTCAATAGATTTTACAGAGAAGTTTTTTTGATAGGAAAGTATTTTATCGACTGAATATTTTGTTAATAGAGATGTGACTAAAGTCAGAGTGTAGGTGAGGATGAATGTATAAGTGTATTAAGGATATACCAGATATCAACATCCTTTGTATGGTGTCGATAAAATCCATTTAGATGAATAACATAATTCGTTCTATTTCATCACATTTTTATTTCTTTTTTTTTGAAGACATGTTTATTTTTCATTATGAAGAATACCGATTTCCAACTACAATGTTTGATTGCACAGCACTTAAATACATTTTATTCCATATGAATTCTTTTTCTCCTTCTCTCGAATAACATTTCTTATGTATTCTGGCCTTCAATGTCTTCTTTTCAATCTTTGCACATTCTTTCGCAATAAAATGCGTAGTTGAAAAAAAAGTGACAAATGTTGTTATTTTACAAAATAAACTAAACGAACCATTTCGCGAAAAGTACATTCAACCACACACTCACAATATCATCCAAAATTTACAAGCCATTACAATTTTATTCGGGTAAGTTTTACATTTAAATCTTTTGGAAAAAAAGATGTAGATATTTTCGATTCCAAGCTTCCCTAACGTCCTTGTGATCTCTATAGTACCTGCGTTCGAAACTTTCGAGTATTATACAAGTTTCTTTAGCTGCATGACTTTTTGATATTCTTACAACTCGCACAAACTAGTTATTTGTTCACTTTCGTGACTCATGTCAGTTTAGTGGATACGTTCTTTCATTAGAGTTTACAGAATTTTATTTATTTACGATTGATACATGATTTTTTGGTTGATTTATGGGTGCTGAACTCTTGAAGAGTTCAGAACTGACGGAATTTGGCTACTGCTGGGAAAAAAGTCAAAGAAATTACTTTTAATAGTGATTATGTATATATATATAATTTAAATATTCAGAAGAATCGAGGCATCACACTACCATTCTTACTTTGCCATCATCCAACCCACTTTCTGTCCTCCTTCCATCGACACGATAATCTTTTAAGATCGACCTGAATATGGTAGAATCATAAGAAGGAGCGAACATATACGTATCCTAGCTATCGTAACACAATAAATCACGCAAATTGTGCTTCCAATTGAACTCTTTTCTATGCAATTGGGGTTTTGACAAAGATCCTGAAAGGATTCTTTGTATTTTTGGTTGCAAAAAAGTGAGCAAATCATGTATGTATTTTCTGCGAACACAACTTACTCTTATTCCTACATTCTATCTCCTGAGATAATTGTTTTTTGTTTGTGTTGTTACATTTTTTTTTCAAAAAAAAACTTGTTTATTGCCATACTTATATTCTCCTTGTTGGAAAAATACTTTTTTACTCGATTCTGCATTCTCATTGTCAGACGTATTTTTCTTGTTCTCATTCCTATACTCTCCTTCCCGAAAAAAACGTTAATTTTTTTACTTCAGTCTTTTACGTAAAGAAAAAAAACTTGTTTTTCATCGTTCTTACATTCTCAATATTAGAAGCAATATTTTTTTATTCTCATTGATACATTTTCTTTTCAAGAAAAAATTATTGTCACTCTCGTACAAAGAGAAGGAAAGTATTTTATAAGTCACCTAGGCAGACATGATCTTTAAAAAAACGTGTTGAAGTCTACTCTGTGATACTCGTTGCAACGCGGAATTCAGCGTGATTTTACACGTTATTTTGCTTGTTTTTACGCGTTAAACACAGTAGCCAAGCTAACGAAGATAAAAATTGTAAAAACGTGTGCTTTTCCGGATTTTATTCTTGAGGGTATAGGTGTGTTTGTATAAAAGAAATACAGCAAACCATACTGAAATACTTATGGGAAGAGCTTTTGCATTGAACATTTTAGATTAAAATGGCAACCAGCGGAAAAAAACATGTAATGCTTTCCTATCAGTGGGATAAAAAATCGACCGTGTTGGAAATCTACGACAATCTCAATGCTCAAGGTTATGCTGTATGGATGGATGTAAAAGGAGGAATGCGCGAGAACTTGCAAGTTAGGTAAGTTTATAGTATCGAGTTTTTCTGGTATGAAAACAAAATATTCTGCACATGTATAAGACAATTAAGAGAGATGTTTACTTATAGTTAACAGAACAAATTGCATAGAAGCAAAAGAATTATTAAGCTGTTTTTTAGTATGATTTCTAGAACAGAAGTCTGTGCCAGTCTCGACAGCAGAGTTGATCAGACCTGTAGGAAGATCCGTTGTTCCCTGTGATAATATTTTCAGAAAATAGACATGCGTGTAGTTTTTCCCAGATATGTATTATTCTTAAAAAAATATACGATGCTGTATTTCGATATCTATGAAATATTTTCCAGAGAGAATTTTGTTGACGATTCTCTTCAGAAAGAATGGTTGAATATGTGAGTGAGAGGCGGGGGAGATAGAAACATGCATGCTCACATCGTCAACGCGAGCCACTCATTGATAAATCACTTTTCAGAAAAAAAAGATTCGCAAGCATTTGTGTTCTGTTGGAGACTTGTATATCTTTGCACTGATTTCCTTCTACATAAACTCGAGAGTTTATCGTATTTCTTGCAATTCAACAATTCCTTCTTGCACTCACACCCTCACCCCTTGCAGTGTAAGATGAATATTATAGGTCGACTCATTTTAAGATATACTATTTACGACCACGCATCTTTTTTTTAAATATTTTAGCATGGCAGATGGCGTCGAAAATTCTTGTGCTGTTGTTTGCTTTCTAACACAAGCTTATCAAGATTCAAAAAATTGTCGGAAAGAATTTACCTATGCAGAAGAATTAGGCAAAACTATAATCCCTGTCTATATGGAAAGCAAGTGGAAACCATCCAGCTGGCTCGGTGTCAACTTAGCAGGTGCTTTATACATCAAGGGATCATCACTTAGTACTGAGTGAGTATAATAGGTGCAATCATTCGAACGTTAATATGACGATCTAAACTTCAGATCGTTGACAACAGCTATTATTGAACGGTTGCGAGTATCCTCGTCAGATCAGAACACTGGAAATAAAACAAATAATGGTAAAGTACTTATCGGTACCCTTTCCACGAATTATTCTATCAGAAGCCTGAGTATTCGATTTTCATATAGTTTTCTCAAAAGAAAATATTGTGAAAATCTAATCAGAAAATTTAAACTTTGTTTTCTTCTTATTTATAATTATCTCAAAAATTAAATTATAATTCAATAGTCTAAATAAAAATATTTTATTAATATTCTTTAGTATTTTTAAATATTTTTTTATTATTGTCAAATAAAATCATTGTATTTTCGTTTTATTAAGATTCTACAATCAGTACAGCAACTGTATTAAAGAATCCAATAACAACAAATCAAATATCAACTCAATCTCAAATAAAACAAGGTATGTTTCATTAATTAAAAAATAGTTTTAATATTTTTAAAACTGAGATAGAACTTTTTCATAAATTCATTTTTCAAATATTTTTATTTTTCTAATCAGAAATAACAATTTCTCTGGAAATAGTATTCATGAAGTTTTTCAAAATTTGGTTTTTTCTATTTTTCTATCACTTAATATAACACTGAAAAGAGATTTCATCCATCGTTTTCCAATTCTTTTTCTCAATGAGCCATTGAGAGTACCATTAAACGTTTAAAATAAAAATTCTTTTCAAAAGTAACAATGTTTTTCATCTGAGAAATTTCTTTTAATATTTTAATGAAAAGATTATCTAGTTTTTATATTGTTCAATAAATTTAAGTTAAGTTTAACACTTTAGTTTAAAATTTTCAAAAAGAATTATTTTATGTAAATCATTGAAATAAAAATGATATTCATTTAAAAACATTGTCTGAAATTGAAGTTTTATAAAAGTCAGATAAGGAATTTACAATTAAAAAATCTGAAACGAATGAAGAAACTATCTGGAATTAGTTTTGTTTGATTAAAATTAAATTTCACAAAAAGAAATTTTCAACAATCTGGAATTACTGTTGCTGGAGGAAACGGAAAAGGACATGAATTAAATCAACTCTCTCAGCCTCGTGGGATGTTTATCGATAATGATAAATCAATTTTTATTGCTGGTTATGAGAATCATCGTATTTTTAAATGGAAACTGAACTCAAATATAGGTGAAATCATCGCAGGTGGAAACGGAAAAGGAAAGCAAAATAATCAATTGAATCAGCCAGTAGATTTAATATTTGAGTTCTGTTTAGGAAGGACATAATATTTTTTATTAATTTAATACTTCTCTTCCTTGGTATGTATATTTTTTATTATTAATATTTAAGATTGGGTTTTAATTAAATTAAATAAGAATATAAATCTTGAGGGTGTGGGTGTCGGTAGGTTAGTATCGGTTTACGACTTATCCTAAACCCACATTCCCATCCTCAACCAAACTCACCCACACCCTAAGATATCTATATGAAGATGTACCATCACTTCTGACGAAGAACGACATTGTTGTTCGAAACGTCAAGTTTAAATTTTAAATAATAAATATATTAATTAGGAAGAGAATTAATTAACTAAAAATGTCTACAATCTTCCTCAATCGCAAATAATAGTACTTAGTTATACATTAAAGGAAATAGATTAATCATTTCGACGTTTTCTTTTCCGGCGTTGTCTACATTAAAATTATACATTCATATGTCAAGATATAATTCTGACAACATAATTAACTGATGTTCAAGGAAATCGTCAATTAAATTCTGTTAAAAATAAATTTCGAAATTACCCATCTGATCATAAAAATAAGATAAATTTTATCGCATATATATATTTATCAAATATGTCTCTCTGTTTCTTAATAATATTTTCTATTGACGATAGTGTCAAAAAGGAATAAATATGGTTAAAAAAAAAACATTTGTTGAAGAGTTTATGAGAATAAATAATTGCGTCATGTTCATCTTCGTTGACATTAACAAAGTTAATTTAGCATATGTGTTTGATTATAAATACTTGTTTAACATTTGTTGTTTCCTTTCGTTGACAGGAGAAAAAGAAAAAATTCAAAGCAAGATATTCTCATTCCTCATTCTCTCTCGACAAACACATCCAAAATCTGACTTTGGAGTTACTCTCATGAATTCATCATGTGTAAATGTTAATGAAAATCTTGTTTTATTATTTTTTATTCTTGGTTGTTTATTAACAATCATTGGAATTTTACTTAATCTATGTTCATGTTTACTTTTTTATCGTACTAAATCTCTTGATAAAACTCCATATGGTATATTTATCATTGCGTTATCAATAGCAGATATTATTAAATTAATAGCAGAATATATAGTACATATTCTTTATTTTTATATTGATCATCGATATCTTGTTTGTTCAATAACATGGTTTTTAACACTTAGCAGTGAAAATTTATCCTATTTATTTCTTTGTGCACTAGGTAAAACAAAAAAAAAGATCTTTCACATATATATTATTAATTAGGAAGAGATTTTCATTCTGTTTTTTTTTCTATTGTTGAAGGTATTGAACGTAATTTGAAAGTATGGATCACTAATCGTCGTTGTTTAATAACTCGTCGACGTGCATGTATAATAACTGTATTTCTTGTAATATTTGTTATTATTTATGATCATCCATTTCTCTTTTTACCCTATGATGTTTCATATTGTTTTGTAACATATTTAAATCATTCAATATTATTTTCATGTGATAATGCATATTATAAATCTTATGGTTATTCATATTCTTTAACTGATTTAATTTTTATTGAAACTATTGGTTTAAATAATGCCATTTTACCAATATTGATTATATCAACAAATATTATATTGATATTTGGTTTACAACGTCGTGCATATCAACGTCGACATCGTTTAGGTACACGAAAAACAAATGATTGGAGAGAACAAAGTGTAATATTGTATGTATTTATTTCAAGTATTACTTTTATATTATTAACAGCACCTACAGGAATATTAAATGCTTGGTCAGCTGTATATAATCAAAAAATGGCAACAAATAATTTAGCACTTATATTAGAATTAATGGAAATTCTTCATCATTGTTCACATTTTCCGATTTTATTAATGACAAGTTCAGTTATTCGTAAAAAAACATTTAAAATACTCTTTCATTCTCGTCAATCAGAGCAAAGTTCATTCAATTCAAGATTATCAAGTCAACTTCAAATTCAAAAGAGATCTTTGAGTCATTAATAAACATCACGGATATTTAAAAAAAAAATTGTTTATTATTAAAAGATATTAATCATTTTCGACAAAGCTCATAAATAAAAATAATATAAAACTAAAAATATCTACATGATAGAGAGAAAGGAGAAGAGATTGTTGATTGATTATATACGTGAAGAATAGAAAGTACTTATAATTGTTTCACATTAAATGACCCATTTTTTTAGGTTTATTTGCTCTATGCTTTAAGAATGACAGGAAATTGTATTTTTAGTGTATGTATGTTGGATAATATTGTTTTACAAAAAAAGTCGATCAAATCTTGATATTGACAGAGGGTGAGAGTGGATTCATGATCAGTGCAACATGCTCATCCATATCTATCCTCTAGATAAACTTTTCAGGGTGTGGGTGTGGGTATATGTATCTTCTTCCTTCACATCCACACCCTGAAAGACGAAATCTGATAAATTTTATCCATCAACTTTGTTAATTATCCATTTTGAATAAATGTTTTCATTCTCTGATTGATCATACCATAAATGAGAATTCATTGGTTCATAAAGAAAATCATAATTAATTATTTTAGTTCTATAACATTGATGATCCATTTTCGAATATTTATTACTATATAATACACCATCAATAGTAAATTCAAGTTTATATTTAAATGGTAATAAACTACCTTTGAAAATACAATTTGATGAATTATTTTTACAAATAACTATGATAAATAGACTTGCATCTGCATGTGTTTTGATCAGATTCATTTATAAATGGTCGATGAGTACTTATACTAAACAGAAAATATAAATTGGGTAATGAACTGAAATGGTTTACGCATACATGTTTGATAATTATCTGTTAATGTGAATACGTTAAATATATAGATACTAAAGACAAATTTGATGAATAACAAATGTGTAATTGTTTGCATTATTGTGCTTAATCTATCACGCCATAATTGGTGAACTGATTTCATTTACAAATTCCAATGCAAAAAACGATGTTTAACTATATAAATATGTTGTTTTAATAAAGTTTTACAGTAAATATCGTTGAAAAGGTATGAAAATTATGTCTCTTATTGTTGTGTATTTACTATGCCGTTATCGAAATGAGTTCACAGCTCCTTTTATTTTAGAAACATCCATTCTCACCCACCCTCAAGATTCAAATAAGTTTTTCGAAAACTAAATGAATTTATTCATAAGATAAAAAGCAAAGCAATGTCAAATGACATAAGCTAAGTTATGAAACGAATTTGAAAATAAATAATAGTTTATATTAGTTTTTTCATTAAATTAATAATTGTGCAAATCATAATTAATATCCATGTAGGATGATAATTCATGCAAGCATATGATGGTTTCGTTGTTGTTGCTAAAAGACAAGATCAATTCTTCAATTTTTTTTATCAGAATTAATTATTTAGAAGACTAAATCACTTTTATCTGCTTGAAATATTATAATGATCAGAAAAATCGATATTTAAAATCTTTCTAATTAATTCAACATTATTTATAGATATTATCTTTCACTTACTGAATGCAGTTGCTGTTGATATAGATTTAGATGTAGTTGAAACAGTTTTTGTTGTTGTCGTTGTTGATGTAGATTTAAATGTAGATGTAGATGAAATATCTAAATAAACGAATCTATTTGAAGGTAAGTATGATATCCGCGTACTCATTCATATCGCCAGATCTACTCATATCTTCACTGATTCCAACATCCATAGATACATTGAAATACCCATACTTCTTCTTTCTTTTCAATCTTTAGAACTCATTTGCTGAAGCACCGATGTTTACACATGTTTTTATCATTTTCAATAAACCATCTTTATCTTGTGATTCTGTTTGAGAATTAAGATAATTCGATTTTCTCAAACGCATAGGATCGATTCATCTGTATCAGTTAGTCACTTGCCATTTTCGAATACAAAGTAATTTTATGAATGATGTATATGCGCGACACTAAATCATCTAGCTGATTGGAAAATTCAATAAAGTACTCGCATTAAAAAAAGAAATACTAATAAATGTAATAAATTATAATAGATTACTCGGATTTTCATTCGTCTAAAGAAAAACTCCATAGACATATCTATCATTTTAAAAACAACTAGTATGTAAAACTCAATACATAATGAAACTGAATGCATTTACACTTTTTTTATTACAGTATAAAATGAGTACTTACTAGTACGTTCAAGAACGGCTTTGGTTGGTCCAGACACAATGATTAAAAATGTTCCTGTAACATTTGCTTGTGATGTTGTTACAACTAATATGTATTTAGTATTGACTTCAAAAGCAATTAAGAGTTTGAATTGATTATCAGAACATCCATTATCATCCACTTCGAGTAAGTTTTCAGTCGGATTTAATGGATTGAAACTATTCTTGTAGATAGACCCGAATAAATCGGACCGACTCTTGCTTGAAATAATAAATAATCCAGACATGTTCACATTGATTTGTATACTTTCATAATAATATTTTCCAGTTCCGGAGGGTTGAGGAAAATGTTGACTATTCTCTGTCAACATTGATAAGTATGTCGATTGGATCACTGGTGGACTATCTAATCAATCAGAATACTTAATATATTTATTAACATTGAAAATAGTTTCTGAATAGTGATTTTTTTACAAATACATTTTCCTGAGGTCACTATTTTATTAAAAAGAACACAGACGATTTCGGTGAACAAACAGAAAGAAATCATAAAAATTATTTTATATAGAATGCAAGAAAGGAACTTTATTGTATTTATCTAATCAAGTTTCTGTGACATACGAGTAGCACGTATCTTGAACTTACGTTAAAGAACAAACATTTTAGTCAATACATAACGGGAAATCACTTTTCTCAATTGTGTATGAACATTGAAAATTTATCTCTGTTGAGTGTAATGTATATTGCGAATAAAAACTTATCTAAGACATTCAAAGAAATTAGATACTAGATGGAATATGAAAAAGTATTCTAAGTACTATTCTTTTTTAGAACAAAGACATAGAAGTATCGAAATTGTTCTTGAATAAATGAAGAGCTAAAATTTTTTAATCAGTGAGATATTAAGTATATAAATATTTCCTACAATTCATACTTTTGAAACTAATTTTTACAAATAGTATCGATACTTACTTAGATATTCGAGACCAACACTGTCGGGACCAGACACACGGATTGAGAATGCTCCCGTTTCAATTAAATTATATGTTGTTACAACCAATATATATTCGTTATTGATCTCAAGAGGAATACTAATATTGAACTGAGAATTACTGGAACTATCATCATCTGCGGCGATTAAATATGCAGACGGACTAAATGGATCAAAATACTTCGCGTACATGTAGCCGTATGTATTGATATTGCTCATACTATTAAAACTATAATGACCACTTTTATAAACTTGAATTTTTATGGCTTCATAGTAGTACGAAATATCACAACCAGTACGTGGATATATTGGATGATTTGATGTTAATACAGATGAGTACATTGTTTCAACCACCGATGACATATCTATTTAATAAAAGTAGAAAATTTATTTATTATTATTTTTCGATTGATGTTATTTATGAAACAAAAAAAATAAGAAGCTATTTCGCTTAAGCTATAATTGAAACTACCCGTTAGATTTCTTTGTGTTCAGTTTCACTGAACAACTTCAATCAACGTTACCATCGTTAGACATATTGTAGAACGTTCATAACTCGAGAAAATATTCATAAATCAGCTAAAACTTTATTCATAAATTTCTTGGCAACTAAATAATGTCTTCGTTTGTCGTATATTTCATGTAAACAGTTGCTGAAGACTATCTGTAGACTATTATAAAATCGGGAGTTCAATATCTCTTTAGAGTAATTCTGCGAAATGCTCAGTAATCCTATATGTGTCTTATGTGTACAGAGCTAATAATTAGTATTATTCATATCATTAGCATGTATTCAACATTTTCTTCAATTTTATAAAACTCGTGTAAATTTTATGTTAAGTTTTCCGGCACTCCTTTCTCTTCCAATTACTAATAAGTGCGCATAATAAATGAGTGATATGTGGGTTACACATTTTTTAATTTGAAAGTACTAAAGTGTAATACACATTTATTCGAATAGAGAGTCAAATAAATCATGTGTTTGAAAGTAGTTATGTATAAAATAATCTAAGACATAATCTTTACATCAGTTGATTCGTATAGATCAAGAACTTTATGACAAAATTTTATTACTGAATCATTTTCTTCAGAAAATATTTCTACTCATGCATGGAGAAATGAATAGCTTTAATAAATTTTCTTCTATATCAGAATTTTTGTAGAGAACTAATCCTACTATGAAAAGATAGAACGTTATATTAAACTATTTCAATACTTACCACATGATTCTTCCAAGTATTGAAATTTTTGAATTCGATGATTTGTTTGATCTGTAACGAATATGTTTCCAGAGCGATCGAAACTCAAACTAAGTGGACTAGCCAATTGATTGGATTGTGATCCTTGTCCATAACATCCAGCTAAACATCGAAAACCATTCAAGCTTGAACTAACAATACGATGATTGCCAGAATCCACGATGAATAGATATTTGTCAGCATCTAATGTAATTCCACTTGGACAACGAAGTGTAATTGTCGGATTTTGTGTTGTACTTCCAGCTATTGTGATGCCATGTGCTTCTTCCGGCTGAAACAATTGAACTCGATCATTTCCACAATCTGCCACGTATAAATCGGAATTCACATCGACAAATATTCCACGAGGACTTCCGAGTTGATTCGAGGCTGATCCATAAATACCTGTACCAACAGCAACAACATTTGAATTCATCACAGAACCAATTAATGATCTTTTCACTACTTGATGATGATCAGGCATCGAACAATAAAGAGTGTCATGGATATCGACAAATAAACTAATACATGATGAGTTGATATTCATCACCGTGGTAAAGGTACTTGCTGCTGCACTCCATTTCAGCACTCGACCATTATAATCACCATCATCAATATAAATATCACCATTTGATGTCACGAAAAGAGACAAGGGTTGCATAAAATTACCAGGAATGATCTTTGTTGGATTGACACTGTCTTCTTGCCACATTACAATTGTGTTCTTTTCTTGATTAGCGACATAAACTGTATTATTTCTGCTCACAAAAAAAGCGTTAGGATGTTGGCCAACAATTGATTGATTAGCAACAGTAATACCATTGGAATTCCAAGTGGCTGTTGGGCAAAACTTTGGTTGATTGAATGAAAGGTCTAAAAATAAGAAAATAGAAAGAATATTAAAGAAGAAATTTTTATCAATCAAAAATCTTTCTTTGGAATTTTGAACGTTTCATTCGCCTTTCTCAAGTGAATTTTAATTATCAAGTTGATTTTTTTTTAAATAAAAACTGTTTCATTGATGAAATATTCTTTGAGAGATATGAAA
>CAJNOI010001013.1:0-20756 GCA_905250115.1 Adineta steineri | reverse complement strand
CAGACAAATCGCTCAAAACTTCGCTTAGAACCTTGAAAAGTCGCGTTCTATAGGTTTAATGATGTCTTCTTCCATTTTGACAAGTCAAAAATTTTTTTTAGTGCAAATGGTTTTACAGTTGAACAACCAAGTTCTTTAGAAAACGGGTCTTTAAATCGAAAGCGGGCAAAAATCATTGTAATATTCGGAATCAGCACACTCGATTACCTATCGTCAACTGAGTTTCAGCTCAAAAGCGAGGGGACAGTTGGTGGCCTTCCCTCGTTAGTGTGATTTTCAGAATATTCTCACTTATAATTAGATATAGTATTGATTATTTTCAATAAATTCAATCATGAAATGACACATAAAATACCCGAAAACTAGCATTTTTTAAAGAGCATCATTTACTCTTTCAAATGACATATTCCTGCTCTCTAAGCAATACGCTACATAAATATCAAAACGTCTTTAGTTGTAAGAAATAATTCAAGGTATAATTTCCAGTCATTTTTCTACTATTTTTTGTAATATATTTTGAAAACATTGTAGCATTTCTGCAGAATATTGCTTAGAGAGCAGGAATATGTCATTTGAAAGAGTAAATGATGCTCTTTAAAAAATGCTAGTTTTCGGGTATTTTATGTGTCATTTCATGATTGAATTTATTGAAAATAATCAATACTATATCTAATTATAAGTGAGAATATTCTGAAAATCACACTAAGACCTAACCAAACTCGTTGCTTTCCAGATAATAATTATACAGTTTTGTTCAGTTTTTTATGCTCTTTCGAATAGTATATTTGGAATTTAAAAGCGGCCCGAAAAATAATTAGTTAATTGCTAATTAGTATAATTACTATTATCAGTATAATTATTAATTAGTTAATCTCAATATAAATAGAAGTACTTTATATCAAAATTTAGCCCATCAAATTCTGCATCGAATGGTATATAGAAAATCGTTTAGATGTTGTAAAATAACGTAAAAACAAACTAAATACTAAAAATATGCTAAATGCTTTTCCCACTTTTTACTACAGTGTTTAGTATTTTGGCTATAATATTGTCACTACTCAATGAAAATCAAAGAGTCTTTTTACCAAAATGATCAGTGAAAAAAGCTCTACAAAACCGGATATAAGAGAAACTTTTTAGAATATCCTTATTATTCATTTATGTGTAAAAACAAAAAAGACCAGGCTTTTTTGGGCCCTCACTGTATGTATCTTGAGGGTGTGGGTGTAATCTTTACCCCGTACCCACATCCACCCCACACCCTTCAAAAAATTTCTTGACTAATAAAATATTTGGAAGAACTCAAAACAGAATACGAATTATTTACATTTATTTAATGAAAAAAGAAAAATCTAAATGTATGAAATTCTTTAATGTACATATATTTTCTCATACTATTGAGGAATATAGATAATACTATTTTGATTAAGTGTCATTCTCGAGATATTGAATGATAAATAGTGTTGAGTCGTTACTAAATTTAAAAAAAAAGTTATGCATGTTTTAATCAGTATATTGTGAAAGAAAGAAAGGGGCTGTTTTTCTACGAATTTGTTCTTGTTTTTGATAATTTTTACGTTCGTAATCTCTCCTGTCATTCGTAACATAGTCTCCTCTATCGATTTGATATATCAAGTTAGAAATCGTGATTTTGTTAGAAATAATGCATGTTCTGTTCTAAATACAAAGACAATAAAGAAAAAAAAAATAATCGAAGCAAAACTAAATTCATTTTATTTACGATAGATGTGGATACACAAAAGGGAAGGAAAATGTTTCTTGTTGCTAACTACTTTCAATAATCCGTGATATGAAATACAGTCTTTTCTGTAGGAATAATTGAAAATAAATATTAAGCAGCAGAAATTAAGTCAGCAAATTCGGCAGTAGTAATAACATATGCTTGCTTTGACAAGACTTTCTTTATGAGAACATCGTGAACTTCAGGATCAGGATCGGCAGTTGCATCGGCGAGAACATACAATTGATAGTCGCGATCAGCAGCATCGCGAACGGTAGATAGAACTACGCCACTGGTGGAGATACCGGCAAGAATCAGATTTGTGATACCTCGTTCACGTAATTGTTTGTCGAGGTCAGTGGTGGAGAACGCTCCGAAACGAGTTTTGCGAACGACGATGTCTCCAGCTTGCGGTGCTACATTTTTGTGAAAGGCGGAATCCGGACTGTCATTCTGCATACGGCGACTACCCGCAACTGCACTAAAAGCTTTGTTAGTATTTGGAATGGCAGCATAGTCTGAATCTTCAAAAGCTACACGAACATGGCCGACCTGTATACCTTGCTTTCGAGCGATGGAGATTGCATTAACTGCTTGAGTGAGGAGTCCCTCTGAGTTTGGGAGCATGCCAATTATGCCAGCCTGAAAGTCCATTACGAGTAGTGCAGACTTCTTATTGTCAATGTTAGGTGTTGTCATGTTTGATTGATCACACAGATGACGTCGAAACGAAGATCTAGAATAAGCAGTGATAATAGTAGTAATATATGTTCAGAGTTTCAATTAGCCAAAGTTTTTAAAATTTGTTTTCACTTATAAAAAGTAGAGATTACTATTTTTGCTACAAGATCTTCAAGTTCTAAGGTCTCCGACCTGGATTTATTTCAATGGCGTGAAAGAAAATTTTTAAAATTTAGCTTTTAATTGATGTAATTCAGTAGGAATTAAAAAACTTGAAATAAAAATAGCATTGATACTTAATTATTAGAGAAATGATTGCTCTACAACACGTTTATTGATTACGGTAGTATCTTATCAGACGCTACTGCCCTCTAACAATTTTATTACAGTAATGTGATTTGAAATCAACAATCAAATTATATATTCTTGTAAAGAATACTTGGAACTATCTAACAATAAACAGTCAACAGAATTAAATGGGCTGTTATAAAAGAGTTGAAATCGCTTAAAAACTTGGGAAAGATATATTACAAACACTATAAAGAAGTGATGGTAATGTGTTCACCCTTGTACTTTTAAACAGTAAACAAGAAAGAAGAAAAAAAAGAAAATGACGGCCATGTAGCTACCTTAACGCTTCGAGAAAAAAAACACAATGACGGTAATGTAACCATTTTAACGCCTATAAGAGAAAGAAGAAAAAAAAGAGAATAACGATAATGTGACTATCTTAACGCTCCAAAAAAAAAAAAGAAAAAAAAAACATAATGACGACATTCAAGGAGGAACAAGCGGACGTCTGTACTTTTGTAGCACAAAAGTACAGAGAAGTACGAAGAAGCACAGAAGTTCGCTTGTCCCCTCCCCCTTGGTGGTAGTGCAGTTATTCTAATATTTCTAAAGACAGTATAATGATGACAGAAGTGTTGATCTTTATCCTTTATTCTATCATATATTTAAAGAAAGTGAATCAGAATTGGCTGACCGACTTACAATACGATAGCATAGCTATTTATAGATGCATGTGAAGAGAAACAAAAAGATAAATAATGAACGAATCAGAATCCGTCACAGTTATCTTATGATTATTTCTTTCTTTCTGATATGAGAGATAGAAAAATTATTGTAGGGATACGATTTTGAATATACAGATGCACTATGGGTACGCGTACTGATATGTACTAATTAATAATTTTCTGTAGCTTCTTAGATAAATGACTTCGTATTAAATCGTTCGTGATGGATTTTTTTAATAAAACGACAAGTTTATTGTGTAAAATATAAGAACAGTTGTTAATTTAGTTATGACTGAATGATGTCAATGTTATATTTATTTCACATATTTATTGATATTTTCTTTTTAGAAATATGATAATTTGTTAAAAACAAAGATTTATTCTTTGATTTGATTTCTAACTATTTTATTTTTGTTTTGTCGTGTATGTGTGTATAAAATATATTGATTGCACATGTTTGGAATATGTACTTGATTATTGATATATGATACTCATAGTAAATGTTAAAAATGAAAGGTTATAAAGTATAGTACTTATTTTTTTGAAAAAATATTTACATAGGTACGCAATATAATTCGAACGAAGAACTATATTATTCCAAAAGATAACTTGTCGAAATTAAACACGTACTTTAATCTTTATTCTTTCACCTTTTCATTTCTCATCAAAAAAAGTAAATGTTAAAAATTACGACGTGTATACTCTTCGTTCTCTAGGCCATACATTTCACATTATTCATTGATGCAAAAGGTTGTTATTCTGTCCTTTATCTTTTCACACATTGTATATACATCAATACGAAAAAATCAGATGTATAAATAACGAATACAATTCATATTTCAAAGCAATTCGAATCATTTTCTACATCAAATGTTATCGAGTATAACTTTAGCTGTTCTACTGTTTTTAGTGAATACTGCTCATAGTTTGGTCGTATGTCCAACTTTGAAAAGTGCTGCTAATTTTACTGTAGTTGCTGCTAGTTCAGTAAGTAATACAGGACTCACCATCATTAATGGTAGTGTAGCTATGAGTCCAAGCGTTGCATTAACTGGCTTTAATCCGTCGGGTACAATCAATGGTGGTCTTGAACTAGGTACTGGTGTTGCTTTACAAGCGCAACAAGATGCCACCACGGCGTACAATAATCTCAGAGACATTACAAACTCTACACAAATGACTGGTGTTGATCTGTCAGGTAGGTCACTTCCACCGGGCGTCTACAAATTCGATTCGACTGCTGGAATCAGTACACCGGCAGGCACCTTGATACTAAACGGAACTGGTATCTATATATTTCAGATTGGTAGTGCTCTTACAACGTCTGCTAATAGCGAAATTCGATTAATCAATGGTGCAAGGGCTGGTTGTGTATTCTGGCAAATAGGTAGCAGTGCCACGCTTGGTCAATACAGTGTCTTTGTCGGCAATATTCTCGCTTATGCATCCGTTGGATTATCGACCAACGTAACTTATTACGGTCGTATCTATGCCCAAACAGCAGCCGTTACATTGAACAGCGATACTATCATCGGCCAACCGAGTTGTGATGTGTGTCAAACTATTTCTAACTCAGTTCAAGGTACACTCAACCGTAATGTACCTGAAAACAGTACATTATATATTTTTATCATGTTTGTCCTTCTTTTAATTAAATAATAAACAAGTTATCATATTTAGACTTATCCATTTAGTTTCGGAGACTGTATATATACTGGGCACTTTTTTTATTTGAATATGTATCATATACATTCGAGAATATATGTCTGAAGAAATCTATTTATAAGTGATTAGATATTCAGCAAAAGCTTGTGCATCATGGTATGTTACAAAAATATGATTTCCATCTGTTGTTGAATCGAATCCAACAGGTCGAGTTTTCATTGAACTATTTCCTGCTGTCGTTTTTCCAATTAGAACACGTACAATAAACATAAATCGTTCTCCCTTTGAATTTGGATGAGCATATCCATGACTGTACGCTGCATTTGATGAAAAGTAGACACCCACACCATAAGCCGTTCCTGAAAAAAAAATAACATGAATTCAATAAACAATATTCTAATACAGTTTAAAACTCACCATTTTTTCCTGCAAAACTTCTGTTGAAACATTCGGCGGCAATTGCATACGCCGCATTTTCAGGGCAGCCATGATACAAAACTTTTTCGGTGTCGTTACCATGTGTTTTTCGAAAATCTTCTCTATGAACTAAATACTGTTTGTACCATCGTGGATTTTGAATTCGCTCGATTTTAATTATTTCCTTGTCGCTACCTTGCATTGATCGACGAAAATCAGCAGCAATAGTCTTGCATTCATTAGACGTCTTCGGTACTATAAAGCATATTTTGTTTCCAGTTGGTGATTCCCATGTAGAGGGTAGGGTATCGTCGGTTGTGTTTCTATCGACTACGATAGAAAATGTACGATTAATACAGAAATTTGAATATTCTTACCCTCGGATGCTAAGACTTGTTTACAAAATTCATCATAGACATTCACTTGTCGAGGCTCAATTACGAATCTAACTTTTAAAGTTAAATTTCGTTTTTGAATCTCTTTCTTAATTTCGCTAACCATTGTTTTAACAACAATATTCACTGTACATGCACTTTTTCCACATCCAATAGCAGGAAAAGCAATCGATGTGTAATGATGCGGAAGAATATTTTGAATAACATTCCACATAAAATCAACAATTGATTGTCGAAGAATTGATTCATCAACATTCGGTTTCCATCGTAAGAAAAAAATTTGTTTACAAGATAATCGACCTGCTGAAGTGACAGTTAGTAATGCATTCGGATTACTCGCTATTTGTGCGTTAAACGATTGACGAACATCATCACCAGCTGTATTCAATATTGTTTCTTTTAGAATTTCTGCTGATGAATTGATTACAATCACATCGACCTATCAAAAACAACAGAAAAATAAATATGTATCTTTTACTTGACAATGACCTATCAACAATACATTTTGTGTAATGATATCACCCATAGTAACTTCAATAGTGGCATTTCTAATGGATGTGGAGATTGTTCTTGTGTTTGGAATCTTTTTCAATGGTTGATCTGAATTAATTTGTTTTTGAAATTCATCATAGATATCTTGTTTTTCTGGTTGTATTATGAATGAAACAGAAATTGGATATTGCTTGATTCGACAACGAACTTCACTAACCATTATTTCGGCAACTGATTGAACTGAACAACCCATTTTACCGCAACCAATAGCTGGAAATGCAATACTTTGATAATTTGCAGCTGTAGCAGCTTTGATAACAGTAGCAAGAAAATTTTTCAGTGCATCACGAAGCAGATTCTCATCTTCGCTACACTTACATGGAAGAAAATAGATTTGTTTTGAAGGAAATTTTCTGTTAGTTGCAACGGTAATAAGAGAGTTTGTAGTGTTATTTTTTAACTGAGTGTTATAAGAAGTCTGTATAGCATCACCACCTAATTTAAGAATATTCTCACGTAGAAAATTTGATGTCGAACATACAATGATTACATCAGTCTAAAGAATATAATCATAATTGCATTTACAAAGTTAACCTTACTTTTGTACTAGCCAAATCACCTTGTTGAACGTCAATGGATGGCTTCACCGGACGTCGATCGATCGAGGGCGATTGTTTAGATACGGAAGAACGTAAAATCAAGTCGTCTTGGGCTGTAGGTGATCGAGCAGTGACTTCTGTTCTCTGCTCTTCTTCTGCACATGTTCCCCCACATGTTGACCCTGAAGTCCCCATGTGTGTATTGGATGTAGTCTTATTTTAATATTAATTTATTATAATGTGACACTAAAAAGAAATATTTGACTACATCTGCTTCATGTTAAAACAATTTAACTATTAAAATATTCGGTGATATATAGATAAGAAAAGAGAAAATTTAAAAAAACCATGTGCTACTTTTATCAACAGACATCAAAATAGCATAGTCATTTTATTCACATGTTATCTCCTAAACAAAAAACACTATAGACAAAATTTTTTGATGTACTTCCTAGGATGAATGTAGACGTGGATTTCGATGTATTATATTTCCTTCAGAAAATCTTCGTTATAATATATGGCAAAATCAAAATAGAATACAACTGTCATGTAAATTTCAACAGAAGGAAAAAGTCTTTATAACCAAAATGATTCATATCATGTTGTAGGTTGTTTCTTCCGAAATTAAATAATTTTCGTATATTTTATTTTAAGTAGTTGGCAAATGAGTGTGAGTGGATGTAAATGAAGGATGAATGAAATACCCATGGCCTCACGACAGCCTATATAGAATTTAGGTAGTCATATTAATTCTTCAGATATGATGTTTTGTCTTTTACTTCTTTGCTGCTGTTAAAACAAATTTCTATTTTATTAAATATGTTTTTCACTCTGTCCAAAAATAATAACTAAATGTCTTATTTGCTTCTAATAAATGTGCCCGATGAATGAATTCTTATAGAAAAACGATCAAGTAAATATGAATCTGTTCCGGAGATGCTTTCTTTTACTTTCGTTAATTAAAACAAAATCACACAATTGATAATATTTTAAACTTTGATTGTAGAAATATCACGATTTTTAGATGTGGTGAAAGAACAAAAGAAAAGAGTGTTTGATGAGAACGAAATTATGGATATGGAAGAGTTTTTTTTCTGAAACAGACATTTACAAAAGAAATATTTCAATACACTTGAATGAATAAATCAATCAAAAATAAAAGGAATCTATTTTTGACTTCAAGCACTCAGACAAGTCTGGAGAGAGACACCTTTAGGCTCTTTCAATTAAAAAAAATGTGGAAAGTAATGGAAAAAAAAAGTGAAGAGAAATCACTTATTGTGGTGCATACTTCATTTTTTCATTGATCACACAAAAAGTAATGCGATCTATCAATGTCTTGCTTTTCATTATATCTTTTCGCCTGTAAAAGGTTTGTTAGATGATCTTTCTTCATTTGGTTCTATCATAACATAAATGAATTCTATAGGATAAATTACAGAACCACCTAATTATTCATGTAGTGAAAATAATGTTTCCTCTACTGGAAGGAGGGTATACGCAGAATGAGTTAGTTTCGTTCATCCGTTTCTTCACTCTGATTGATTGATTAAAACTTCTAATTCTTTCCTGTTATAAGAGTTGACCGAAGGGTAATCGGAGTCGAGAAACACGAATCAGATTTTAGTCTTTGGGAATTTTTTCTCTGCTGTTTTTTGAGACAAAGAACTATTTTTTTATTAGGGCTGACTAAAGGGTAATCAGAGCCGAAGAAGACGACTGAGAGATTAGTTCGATCTACTCGAAGTGGGGTATACACAGAATTAATTAACTACGTTTATGCTAAACGAATATGCTCTATTCGTAGCGACTCATAAAACAGTAATTCCTCGTTTTACTTTCTTTTTAAGAATCGTAATACCAGAAACTCATCGCGTTTTGGAGTGAGTACGAAAGGAAACCCATTTATTCTCCCCGAAAATGCAGAATATAGTAGAGGTGTCCATAAAAACGGCTAGTCTTGAGTAACCAACTGGAGAGAGGCCGACGAATGGCTAGACGTCTATTTGAAAAGTTAATTCAATGTATAGACTTGAAAAATCTCAAGTATCTTGAACGACTTTTCGCAGGAACTCAGGTAGGATCCCTTCAAGAACAAATCCAACAGGTTATTATTTTCCTAAAAATAAACGAAAGATTGAAAGCTGTGCTGAAAGCCACACACTATTATGTAAATTCTAGAAGTCTTTGAGTACGAATCCATTTAATACGAGCGACTTAGTTTCATGTGTGAAAATGTTCATCTGATTGATAAGAAAATAGAAAAATAGACAATGCATGTCAACAACTAGAAGTTTGTTTAAGAGGCTTGCAGTAAGTAAAATGAGTCACCATAAAAGATTTTTTGAGACGTGGGTGTGGGTGAGTAAAGTGTGTGTTGGCGTAGCTGCGAGTACAGAAAAAATACCCATACTCACACCTTTATTTTTATTTAAGTCATATGCAAAATAATTTCTATGTACTTGACGAGAAGTAAGGAGTATATATTACTTAAAAGTTAGATTTGATCGTGTCGAATAAGAATGAATCAAAATTTGTTTTTAATATTGTTTTTTATTTTGATTTGAAAATAGATAAATTAATATAACATTAAATCTCATAGATATTAAAAGAAATATTCAATGAGTTAATTTATCTTTTTCTATAATTATATCAATATTTATCAACGATCTAGGAAGGCAAAAGAGTTCTTTTTGTCGATTTTAGATTATAAAAATATTCAAGTTTGACTAGAACAACAATTGTGAACATGAGTAACACAGTTGGACCTAATGAAGTAATGTATTAAATAGAAAGAAAATTATTTTACTTTACTTTTGAATATTTTAGTCGGCAGTAGTTAACTCCAATAGAACGCCATTACGAAGATTGTATGTATATATTACGAATAAAAATGAATCATCAAAAAATCTATTATTTTAGATACGAACATTTTCGAAAGCGAAGATTAATTTGGATAATATTTTTCATCATTTGTATTGTTGTACTTACAGTTGTTGTAACAACTACTGTTTTATTGAACAAAACTGGAAGAGAAAAAACATCAACAATGGAGATAACAACATCACCGTCAACAACAACACCAACATCGACAACAGCAATAACAGCATCATTTGCAACAACGCCTACAGCAACAACAGCATCATTTGCAACAATACCTACAGCACCAACAGCATCAGCATCTTCATCCACAGCAATAACATCATCATTATCAACAACACCCACAGAAACAACAGCATTATCAACAAATGCAAGCGGTATGATTTTGTTAAAACTAATGGATTCGAGAATTTCGCCAATGCGACTTTCGTCAAAATATCTGGAGTTTTGCCAATTGACGAAAGTACAGTAGACTTTTGCCAGTTTCACTACGAATTAGATGTAGACTAAAAAGCTTTTCCTAGCTACATTGATGAGTGCAAGCTAACATATGCCCATACTAATAGCATTAATGTGACCTCTAACATATATCCTTTATTAATATTGTTTGAGATTGCGGATGTGGGTATAATGTAGAGAGACGACCAGTACCCACACCCTTAGAATTGATGAAGTATATAATTATGTACTTCTTGTACTTCACCAATTCTAAGGTTTTTAACCGATTACATATCATAGTATCAATACATATATAAGAGTACATGACTATATACTTCACCAAATATAAGGTTCGTAAGCCAGTGCACGATTTCATCTCAGTACATATATTCTTATCGATCAATTCTCAGAAAATCGTATAAATCTGAGTACATTTTTTACTCGTACTCACGCAGCGCTCCCATTGATATTGTACTTTTTGTAAAATAGATGAATCATCCGAGATAAAATTTAGGAACAGAGTTTATGTGAAGATGAATTTGTTTTGATAGAGAATCCAAGATTAATGTTCTGTGATCAATAACCATCTCATTTATGTTGTCTTGATTGATGAGATGATCGAATGAACTATCAAATTAGACATTAAATACTATCTTTATCTTTAGACAAATCTGCTATCTCATCTTTAGAATATTTGTATAGGTTTGTTTTTTCTATGATAATGTTAATTACATAACAAGATATGAATAGAGAATTGGTGAAAAAGTATTGTTTTGCTAATAAACTTAAGTAGAAAATTTGATAAAATATAAAGCATCACTGAGAATAGAGTTGAGAATAACTAGATAGTAGAATTTGTGTGAACTAATAAAGAGCTAACAATGATTTGATCGCGTGAATTATCGGAGACTTCGAGATCAATTATTCATTTTCTTATTAGTTCATGTTTTATATCATTTCCAGCAATGAATGATATACAGGGTTTTCATGCCTATATATTAATCATAGTAAAAAGAAATACCATGAATAATTTATTACATTAATTGTCATATTCAGAGAACTATAAAAGAGTTAATGAGAAGTTCATGCTTTTTATTCTATTGAATAACTTTCGATCAAAACTTGTAAAATTCATAGAGAATCGAGAAACACATCAGTCAGTGTAATTATCATAGTTATCAAATTGAGACAAACATCTTTTATATATTTGATTGAGATAAGAGAGGAAATAGAAAATATTGAAAATTGAAGATGTGACAATGATATGTGAAGAGGATTTGTGCAGTAGATTTGACTACTATTCTCAGTCTACATAAGTTTGAGGTAATAAAAAACAGACACTCGAAAGACTGTCGTTTTTTGAATAATGAAAATTACGGTGTACAAGTATAATAAATATTGATTATTCGATGATCTAACAATGTATCGTCTAAATATATAAAAAATGTAACTTCTAGAATGGTTTTCTACTAGAAATATGAGTGATGCACGAGCTGGTCACACAGCATCTGTATTATCAAATGGAAAAGTATTAGTTAATGGTGGTACACCGGATAATTCTAGAGTTTTAAACAGTGCTGAATTGTATGATCCATCAACAAGTACTTGGACAACTACTGGTAACATGACTGATGAACGACGATATCACACAGCATCTGTGTTATTCAATGGGAAAGTATTAGTCACTGGTGGAGCACATGGGTTTACTATTTTAAATAGTGCTGAAGTGTATGATCCATCAACAGGTACTTGGACAACTACTGGTAACATGACTAATGCACGAAGTTGGCACATAGCATCTATATTACCAAATGGAAAAGTATTAGTTACTGGTGGAGATAGTATTATTGGCTCTTTAAATAATGCTGAGCTGTATGATCCATCAACAGGTACTTGGACAACTACTGGTACCATGACTAATGAACGACAATTTCACACAGCATCCGTATTATCAGATGGAAAAGTATTAGTTACTGGTGGATTAAACAATAGTGCTGCCACTAATGCTATTAATAGTGCTGAATTGTATGATCCATCAACAAGTACTTGGACAACTACTAGTGACATGGCTAATGCACGATATAGGCACACAGCATCTGTATTATCAAATGGAAAAGTATTAGTTATTGGTGGTGAAGACAATGGGGGAAATATTTTAAATAATGCTGAATTGTATGATCCATCAACCGGTACTTGGACACCTATTAGTGACATGACTAATACACGAGCATACCACACAGCATCTGTATTATCAAATGGAAAAATATTAGTTACTGGTGGAGTTTATGATAATAGTGGTACTTTAAACAGTGCTGAGCTGTATGATGCATTAACAAGTACTTGGACAACTACTGGTAATATGACTAATGCACGATATATTCACACAGCGTCTGTATTATCAAATGGAAAAGTATTAATTACTGGTGGACGTTATAATGAAATTGGTAATTTAAATAGTGCAGAAATATATTAATAATTTGAAACAGATTAACTTTCAATTATTTTACTCTTTCTTGCAAGTAGCCCAAATTCCAAACAAAACTTTAGTTAGAACAGCTGTCATCTTATGACGTCCGCAAATTATTCCTACCATATTTTTAGTGAATTATCACACACTTTAATATTTCATCCCAAATAAAAAAAGATATCATTTTTTCTGCTCTTATAGATTAATTTACTAGTATCAACAAAAGTCACAACTGATACGATAACTTTAATTATCCTTTCAAATATGTTCTGTTAGTTTTAGAGTGTCGTTTTTCATAATGTTTAATTGTTTTGATAATATCCATCAGATTTAGAATGTATGATCATTGGTACATTTCACTAACGAAAAAACTTTGAGGTACGTTCATGAATGACATACATGAACATATCTGTAGATAACAACAACAACAGATAATCTGAAACAAAATATATAATCATATCAGATATACAAACTAAAGAGAATGAAGACGAAGATGTTGAATGTATTTTAGCAAAAGACAATCAGCAATAAGTCAATTTTTATTTACTTTTTCTTTGCGATTAGTAATTATCTCATTATCAGTCTTACATTTATCAACTCAAGCGACTCCAAAAAAATCAAACTGATTGATGTAGAATATCTCCAGAGAAGTATCGTTAGAATGTGCAGACAAAAATGTACACAGATCTACTTTTCCTTCGTCATTTTAATTTATTTTATAGAGCATGCAACTATTCAACTTTGTCTTTTAATCTTTGGTTACGGTCTTTTTTATTATGATGGATTTTTCGTTTTTCATTCCAAAAACAGTCTCGTATAAATTTTATTAGTATATACAAATATTCAGAACTGTTTCAGATTATGATAGTCTTCAAAACAAACATCACACTGATGGCGTATGTATCAGTACACTATTTCTCATATCTGTTTGAATGACTAGAAACGATACAAGATCTTCGTGCAGTATCTCCTCTGGAATTTCATGAAAATCATTATTCGTAGATATTGACATATTCAGCGAAAAGTTTTACGTAATAGATTTGAATAATAAGAATTGTTTTTGTGAGAATATATATCGACAGGTGTAAGGTGCTTCTTGTTTATGATCGATAATTTTATTCATACGAGAAAGCGCATTGAAAAAGAAAAGAAAGACAATACATCAGGATATCCTAGAAAGAAGTAGAATTTGAGAAGCAGACGCTTCAGAATACAAAGAAAAGTATATGAATACACATATAACTATACGGGATGACGATACAATGTTGTTACCAATATAAGAGAAAAAGGAAAGAGTCTTTTCGATGGACCCTAAATAATATTACAATAACGATAATATGTGTGCCCCGTAACCAAAGGGTTAAGAATAATTTAGTCCTTCATAAAAAAGTACAGTACATAGAATATAATTGTACAAAAAAGACATGTTGGATGGAAACCTGTTATAATGGCTTGATGCGATGCATCATAATAAAAATAACCTTAAACAGTATCACCATTTGGCATATTATAATATGTTGTTGCTGCTGACCATAAGATGACGTCATAATAGGTGGAATTTTTGCTGATGAAATATCTATTTTAGTATTATATTGTTTAGATGAAGAAGGGATACACATTGTTGTATTCACTTGTTTTTGTGTATTAGTTCTAGGAAATACTGCTGAAACACATTGAAAATCTATTAAAAATAATAATGAATTATTACAATTTAATCGATTTTCATCCATACAACGTATTTGTAACGATGAGTATAGTTCCTAGTTGTTTCATTTGTTTTAATAAAAAGCTTATCAGCGCAGCCCCGTTGGGGCTAAAAATGTGGAACTCACGTATGTTCGTATCAAAATATCTGACCACGTTTAACTGTTTTTTCTTTTTATGCTCAAATTTAATTAATTTATAGCTATTTTTAGCGATGTGTCGTTATTTTCATAAAAATTCGCGCAATTTATAGCTATTTTTCACCATTTTGGTTATTTTTATTAAATTTGCATTAATTTACGACTATTCTTAACTATTTTTGCTTATTTTTATTAAAATTCTATTAATTTATAGTTGTACCTGACCATTTTTCTTATATTTTATAAAGAATCCTGCAATTTATAGCCAATTTTAACGCTTTTTCATCATTTTTATTAAAATTTAACTATTTTATAGCTATTTCTACCTATTTATCGTTATTTTCATAAATATTCGCGCAATTTATAGCTATTTTTAACTGTTTTCGTTATTTTTATTAAATTTGAAGTAATTTATGGCAATTTTCAACTATTTTTGCTTATTTTTACTAAAATTCTACTAATTTAAAGCTATATTTGACTATTTTACTTATTTTTATAGAAAATCCCACAATTTATATCTATTTTTAACGCTTTTTCATTGCTTTTATTAAAATTTTAGCGATTTATAGCTATTTTTACTGATTTTTGCTTATTTTTATTGAATTTTTTTTGAGGGGGGGGGGGGGGGGGGGGGGGGGGGGCTTGAAAGCCTGAACTTAAAACTTACACTCACGATTTTCTTCGAAAATTTACGTGAGCTCCACAAAACACAAAGAATTGTAATACATATTAGAATTAATTTCATTTTTATGATGTATGCTGAATTTTTTGCTGTAAAAGAATCTTCGTATATCATTATAATAAGCATAGCAAAGTAAAATAGAATTTTAATATCACCATCGTTCTTATCTTCATTTATTTATGTCAACACATTACATAACATAATCATAGATATTTATAAAGAATGAAGTTTCATATACGATGGAAATATATTTCTAAAATATTAATACGCGTATGGAACGCTTTTTTCATTCCAGTTACATTTGCTATTAACTCTGCAATCATGGCAAATATACTAATTAACATTCAATCAAGAAATTTATTGAAATTTTTACTGTAAATAGAGACAATTTAGATCTCCTATCGGTATAAATATTATCGATCTTCCTTTTACGTGAAGTAAAGTTATTCGAAAAAATATTGACCGTTACAGAATTTCATCCTTTTCTCAAGAATGTCAGCTTCGATTCTCATAAAACCGTTTCATTTTTATATATTGATGAAATTCTGTAACATATTATTTCTGGAACTGATATAAAAATAACAAATCAACCACTGCTCAAGTTGAGTCTATTTGATAGAGCTCCGTGAGTTCTATTTAGAAATAGCAACATGCGCGAATGCAACATACTATAAGCAAGTTTCATAAAAACTGAAGATGGCTTAGAATAGTATTATTTCCTTACGTAAACACCTAACACTTGTGCAACAGCCATGTGTTGAAAGAGAACATTATATTCTATCGATTGACATCTAATAAGTGAATCTTCTCTCTACTTATTATGATTTTATCCCAATGTTCCCCATTGCTATCAGTTTACTCTTATTTTTGGATTGGTTGCTTCTAGATAGACTGGACGTGTGTATGTACAGTCAAGGCTGCTAAATAATATTAAAGTCAAAGTAGAATAGTTTCATACTATGCAAAAAAAATTAAAATAACGAAGAAAAAGTTGATTCGTGTATAGTTTTGCCCTGATGTTTCAAGCGAACTTCTCAATAGATATACTACACTAATCAACTTCCTTTTTTTCGAGTCGCTTGAATTGACAAGTTTAAAACTAACAATGAGATAATTACTAATCACAAAGAAATATTAAATAGAAATTGTCTTATTATTGATTCTATTCTGTTAAAATACATATCCATATAAAAATAAGGTAAGTTGAATGTAATTATCTTGTTTACCTCATTAGTTCGTATATTAGATATGATTATAGATTGTTTTTTAGATTATCTGTTGTTGTTATTCACAAATACATTCATCTATGCCATTCATGAACTTACTTCGAAGTCGTTTTCTAATCAAAATGTTGCAACATACATTCTAAATCCAATGAATACTATCAAAACAATTAAATACTATGAAAAAGTATATTATAAAATTAACGGAGCATTTGAAATAATAATTAAAATTATCGTATTAATTGTAAGTTTTGTTAATCATAATAAACTAATATATAAGAGTAGAAAAACAAAGATATTTATTTTTATTTTGAATCGAATATTAAAGTGTGTGATAATCCAGTAAAAATATGAAAGGAAACAGTTCGCGGACGTTATAAAATGAGAATTCTTCTAACTAAAGTATTGTTTGGAATTTGGACGACCTGCAAGGAAAAGAATAAAATAATTGAAAGGTAATTTGCGTGAAATAATTAATATAATTCTGCAGTATTTAAAGCGCCAACATTATAAGTTCCACCAGTAACTAATACTAGTCCATTTGATAATACTGATGCTGTGTGCCAATATCGTCCAATAGTCATGTTTTCAGTAGTCGTCCAAGTACCTGTTGATAGATCATACAATTCAGCACCGTTGAAAGTAATAGTGAAATTCCATCCACCAGTTACTAATACCTTTCCATTCAATAATACAGATGCTGTGTGATAATATCGTGCATTAGTCATGTTACTAGTAGTTGCCCAAATACCTGTTGATGGATCATACAACTCAGCACTATTTAAAGCACTGATACCATCGGTTGTACCACCAGTAGCTAATACTTTTCCATTTGATAATACACATGCTGTGTGAGAACGTCGTGTATTAGTCATGTTACTAGTAGTTGTCCAAGTACCTGTTGATGGATTATACAACTCAGCACTATTTAAAGTACCACCAAAACCATTACCACCAGTAACTAATACTTTTCCATTTGATAATACAGATGCTGTGTGAGTAGATCGTGCATTAATCATATTACCAGTAGAAAACCATCCTAGAAGTTATATTTTTATATATTGAGACTGTACAACATTAAATAATCAAACGATCAACATTCATTATTCTTCTACAGTATTTTTCATTATCTTAAAAACAATATTCTTTGATATTTCTATTTTATGTTACCTCAAACATATGTAGATCGAGAATAGTAGTTAAATGTTTTGCACAAAATCTCTTCGCATATCATTATCACATCTTCAGTTTTCTATATTTTCTATTTCCTCTGACATCTCAATGAAATATATAAAAGATGCTGGTCTCAAATTAATCATTGTGCTAATTACACTGACTGATGTGTCTTTCGATTCTCGAGGAAGTTTACAAGCTGTGCTTGAAAGATATCCAATAGAAGAAAAAAACATGAACCTCCCATCAACTCTTTCATAGTTCTCTGGATATCACAATCAAAATAATTCATTATTTTGAACATTTTCTGTTCAATAATCTATACATAGGTATGCAAACGACTATGTAGGATTCATCACTGGAACTGATATAAAACATGAACTAATGAGAAAATGAGTGATTAATGTCGAAACCTCTAATAATTCACGACCAAAGCATTGTTAGTTCTCCATTAATTCACACAAATTCACCCATTCAATTTCTTTTGACTCTATACTCACGAGAGAACATCCTTAACTGAAGGATCCCCTTAGACTTCGGATCCTGTACATAAGTTAGATCCCAGTGAAGTATGAAAAACCCCAAAAGGATAAGTGCCCATCGGCCTTCTGCCCAGAGTTATAGGCAATATACTGAAATTTTATCCTATGGCATGATGTATATAAATAAATCGAATGGCAGATAGGTGTGGGTGCGGGTGGATGAGGATGCGTGGATATAGTTGAAGTTAAGAGAGAGAGCTATTTACACCCTCAGCTACACTGTGATTCAAATAAATTATTTGTTGATTACTTACTAACGGCTACACTAGTTTGACTAGTTGTAGTGTCGAAATGAACTGAAAACCAAAAAGATAAAAAGCTATGAGCTAGAGTCATTAGCAACGATATTGACAGGTATCTAAATGGGCCGCCCGGCCCGGTCCAACATGGACTGGGCCACGTTAGAGAGCCCAACCCATCAGGTCGTGCGGGCCTTTTGAAATCAGCCCAATGAATCGGGCGGGCTGCGCTGGGCTTTAGTCAGGTCGCCGAACTCCATATCGATATTAAGCTATCATTATCTACTATATTTGTCTTTAAATTTTTTTGTTACTTGAGTATCTCATTTAATAAAATCAATCATTAGAATTTGATGGTTCACATAATGTCATACAATTAATGTAACTCTTTCCAGTCGCAACATAACAGAATTTCTTATGAGCTACTTTATATATATCGTTAAAAGTTTTTCTAGGCACTGTCTGATCGCGCCAGGTGGGCTTACAATATTCAAAGCCCGATATAGCCCGAGTCGAATCAGCAAAACGTGGGCCGATTTCGAAGCCTAGATATTGCATATTTTACCTCTTGATGTTGATGTTGTTGTCGATATTTTAGTGGTAGTTGTAGGCTTTTGAGTAGTTATTGTTGTCAATTTTTTAGTGGTAGTGGTACTCTTTTGAGTTGTTGTTGCAACTGGATCAAAAAAAAATAATAAGTTAGCCACAAAATAAACATTTTAGAGAGAAAATATAATGAAATCACGCTTACTCTTTGTTGTAGATTTCGTTGTGCTAGTTGTATGTACTATTAAAACATAGAAATAATTTATTCTAGATCAACTAATTTCTTGTGCTCTAATCGTTTTCAAATTTGCAAGACAAAATGCCTTACCTGTAGTTGTTGTTCGTAATGTTGTAGCTGCTTTCAGAAAAAAAAACAAATATAATTAAAATAGTTGTTAGAAATCGTTTTTACTTGTAAGTCTTTGATGGACAAATTTGTTTGTTTGCCAGTGGTAATGGGTAGCATACTGGTTGACCACATCGTGTACTATTCACACAGATTGTACTTTCGATTGAGCAACTAACATTATCCATATTACATCGTACAAAACTTTCACAGGAGAGAGTAGTTAAAGCACATATTCCTATATTCGAATTGGATGTTAATGAAAAACAATCGCAGTTAAGATTCGATGAACATGATATTCGTTGAGAATTACATGCAGTAAAATTACATGTTGCTATTGTTGTTGAGTTAACTAAGAAATAAAGAATAAGATTATAGGAAAAAATAACAGTCATTATTAGTAATTACTTAGCTGTTGTTGTTCTGATGTGTTTCTATCATTGAAGAAGATAAAAAAAAAGTATACACTATGTAGAACTTGATAATTAATACTTACACTAAAAGTAGCACATAGAATAAAAATATAACCGTTAACCTCAACATTTTCGCCATTGTGAGATATAATAGTTATGAATTATTAAGTCAAGAATATTCTTTTTGTATTACTTTTCGTTACGTTTGTTATATAAGCGTTATGAAATAAACGAACGAGAGGCGACCGTTTTTATAGTTACAAATTAAAACAATTCTTTTTTTGTTTCTCTAGAAAAATCATAAAATGCACTTTCTTTTAGTATACACAGTCATCGACTGAAAATGCAAGTGTGTTTGTGAAGAGAAAAAAATCATTTAAAAATCATAACTTTGCTTAATTATATATTCAATGGATGAAAAAAGAAAAAAAAGGAGAAGAAACAAACCATTGCTACTTCGTTTCTAATGAAACAAAAACATTGATTCTGGCAGTTACTCTTAATAAAAAGCGTTGGGTAAAAAGAAACCTGTAAAATTCGAAATTGCGACGCAACTGCGATAAAAAAATCGAAATTGCGCACAATTGTGGGAAAGTGATCGTAGCTGCGCCGCTTTTGAGACGAAATAATCGCATTGTCGTGTAATCATATCTCGACATCATCCGCGGGTGTGGGTGTGGGTGTGGGTATAGCTATCATATTATATCACATTTACACTCATACCTACACTTACCCACACCCACATCTACACTCACCCACACCCACACCTACACCTACACTCACCCACACCTTCACTCTCACCCACATTCAGCTTTTCTTAATAAATCTATTCGACGAAAAATCGATTTGATGAAGTTCATTTTCGGCGAATTTCTGGTGGCGAAGGTAAACTGAATGATTTCATCATTTCCACTCATACCATATCAATAAATAAATAGTCCATGTCACTTCTTTTTT
>CAJNOI010001012.1:0-20762 GCA_905250115.1 Adineta steineri | reverse complement strand
ATACTTTCATTTTGCTAAAAGAGATAAATATTTAATTTTGTTTTTGTCATTAATTTCTGATTAATATGAAATATTTACATTCAGTTTATGATTACCAAATTCTTCAGCAGTAATACCAAGTAATGTTTCAGCTTCATGATGAAATACATTTATCCACTGAGATCCAGTATTATCGGTGATTTCAGCCTACAATAGAAATAGAGTTATATCCATCATTCACAATGAATACATACCGAAACCATATAAGCCCATTTAAAATTAGTATATGATTTATTACATTTTTCACATCTATATGTACCATTATTTTCATCAATAACTTTTTTTCCACATCGTTCTTCAGGACACATCTATAAATTAAACAAAAACAAACTATATTTATTTAATTTCAAATTATATTTTTTTCTCCCTATTTACCATATAAACAACTGATTCTTTTTTAATTAATGTACATATACCTTTAACATTAATATAATCAGGTTTATCACTTGTTCCTGTACCATCATTAATAGCTTGAGATAAAGTTTTAAATGATGCTTGTCGATTTCCACCATCTGATCCTTTTGATAAATCAGGTAAATCCATTGATTTTCCTTCAGCATCATACCAAGCACGAAGTTCAGCTGTACGTGGTGTGTCAGATGGTTCAATACAAATTAATGTACTATTAAAACATGATAATGATCGACCACCAAAGTCACCAATTTTAACTCCTTTCAAAGCAAGAACAGGATTTGATGAACCATTGAATTCTTCAGCCTAATAAATAAAAAAAATATTAAATTTATTATTCAAATATTTTCAAATAAGTCTACTTGTTGTCCCCATAATGTTACTGCTATTGATGCTTTTTCATCTACCAAAAGTAATTCACGTTTATTAAATTCTTTTTGTGATGCTCTACTAACAATTGTTTGAATATCTGACGTACTTTTAACAACACCAATAGTATCTAAAAATTAAGTTTTAATGTTATCCTATAATAAATGAAGTCTCTCATGACTCTATGAGTATTTGAAAAAGGATGCATACTCTTAAATTATTACTTATGAGACACTGGGTTTTTGTTTTGACTTGATCTCATTTTTGCTCATAAGGTTATTTAGAAACCTTTTCTATTAAGTTTCTGATTATCTTTACTTACCACAAGTGTTATTTACTGGTCGATTAGCAATTTCACAAATTGGAATAAAATTAAATTGAACTTGAGGAATATTTTGACCATCATCAGCATTACATGCTTCAATACATGTATCATGATTCCATGTCATTTCATAATCACTCTTTAATGTATTAAATTGACGATTAGCTGGTTTAAGTGATGCTCGAGCTATATAATAAATCTTTACAGAAAAAATTTAATTATTTATTTTTTAATTATGAAGGATTTTAAAGATCATACTCCGCCAACTTCAAGTAAAGGATAAAATTTATCACAGTCAGCATTGAATGCTGTTGCACGAATTTCACCTGATTGATCAACAAGATCACAACTAAATAATTTTCCTGGACCACGTGCATTTTGATAATTACGAATTTGACCTTTATTACTAACACGAGCTTTAATTGTCCATCTAAAATATTATTCGATTGTATAAAAAAAACACAATTATAAAAGAATATTTAAAACAAACTTATTCATATATGGATTAAGTGTATCAATTTCAACAATTCGTTCTTTATCAAGAGCATTACTACTTTTGGAAGCAAATCGATTATTATCATTATTTGAGTTTTTCGTATTATTTCGATCATCTAATGTTGGTATTGCTTTAGATCCTGGTCGGATGACATTTGTAGTTGCAGGTGCTAATAAAAAATAGAATAATTTTAATCAATATTTCCTTGTGACAAATGTTTCATACCTGCAACTGGAGAGTTTTCTGTTGCTTCTAAAATATTTTCACATGAAATAATACGTTATAAAATTCCCAGAAAACGTTACCCATACGATTTATACTACTACCATTATTAATAATATCTGTTAATGGTAATGCAGCTGGTTGTCCAATTAGCTCGCAATCACTTTGAACTACTTCAAGTTCATGAATCATGAGCATAACTCTATAAAATAAGAATTTTATTAATATTATTTTTACTTTTTTCAAAACTTATACCGTCCATTTTGTTTATCAATTATATTAACCATAACACGATCAATACGTACAATAGAATTTTCTTTTAAAGAATTTGTTTCAATCAATTTATTCATTTGTGTACCAAGCATACATGCTAAATATATATATATATTAATAATAAATACTAATAAGGAAATTTCTTACATGAAAATGTGCTATTTCCATCAGATAACATCAAACGATAACGTTTCATAGCTGTTGACGAATCATCAGTTTTACTATCAATTGTTTTAATACCCTAAAAAAATAATTCTATTAAAATCAATTTTAAATAAAACACTTACGGCAACTTGTAATATCGCTTTTTCCGAAGTATTTCCACGTAAATATCTCTAAAGAAAAACAAACATTTATAAATCACATATCCAAAAGAAATTTACCAAAAGAGCACCGGTTGTAAGTCGTGGATTAGTCATTTTTATAAAACAATCTGGAATAAACATATTATTTTAAATATTAAAATTTACAATTAAAAACAATTATATTATTAAAAATTATTCAAAAACACAAAAAAAACGATTAAAATCCATTTTGAATATTTGCAATTAAACGATGACCATAGTCACTAAAATCAATATCACTAATCGATATACATGAGATTTTAACTGTAGTTATATCCTAAAAATAAATAATTAGAATTTTTTAAATGAAATCTAAGATTTACATTGAATGTTTCTTCATTGATACGTAAACGAAAGATTTTTTCACGGAAAGTATTTTTATTTAAATACTTTTGCATAAGTAATTCATCAGCCTAGAAATAGAAATATAAATTTCTATTAAATATTTAATCGAATTACATTTTCTTTAGCATCAGCAAATTGTTCGGCTGTTACATAGCCCATAAGTTGTTCGGCTGGTTGTCCAAAAAATGAAGCCCAAATTGCACCAGTAGAATCAGTAAGTTCAGCCTAAATATAAAGAAAATTTCAATTATTCATTCGTTCATTTAACGTACTTACACGAAACATATAAGTCCAATGACATTCATTAAAATCTTGTTGACATTTATCACAACGATAAAGAGCCGATGATAATTTATTCACTTTCTTTGAACAGCCATCATTTGGACAACTCTATAAAATAGTTTATTCGAAATTGTTATTTATGAAAAGAAAATAACAAACCATATAAATAACTCGATTATCTGCTATATGCATACATGTAGCTTTTAACATGACATAATCTGGTCGACCTTTTCTACCAAGTTCTTCATTTTCGATTTGTCCAATTGTTTTCCATGATGCTAAAAAAACCAAACAATATATTTTTTATCATAATAAAATTAAATTTCATAATCAACCATCTAATGCTGGACGAGTTGGTGTTGTTGTTGTTGTTATCTGACTATGTACTGAATGACCTCCAGCATCATACCATATTCTTAAATGTTTCGCTTCTTTAAGATCAGGATTAATTTTCATAATCATATTTTTACTACCAGATAAACCATATTCTAAAACAGAAGATTTATGTTTACGAAAATATGGTTATACTTTTTTCTTTGTCTTTACTGTTATTATAAATAGCGACTCGAATACGTCGAAATGCAACAACAGTTTTATTTTCTGCTAATTCTTCGTCGAAATCTTCAGCCTACAACATTTTAAAAAAGATCAATTTTCGTTTAGAATTAATTCAATAAATTTTACTTGATCATCCCATAAAGTTACAGACATACTCGTATGTTCATCAATCAATGTTAATTCTCGACGTTTTGAATCTTTACCAGATGTTTTACTAGTAAATGGAATTGCATCTGAACATGTATCAATAATACCAATAACATCTTTATTTAACAAACATTAAATAATACAAAAAATAAATAAGAAAAAATATTCTACCAATATATGATTCGCTGGTATGTTTTGAAACATCTTGAAGTGGAATAAAATCATAATGTACATCAGGAATACTAGTATTTACAGAAGGATCATTAACTAATCGAACAATTGAACCTGAATTTAGTGTTAACTCATAATCATTATGAAGAGTATTCCAACGTTTATCTGCTGTTTTTACTCGTACACCCATGATATCATAAATCTTAATGAAAGAAAAAATTATTATTAGTTTGTTTTGTTTTGTAATTACTTTATCTATTTCGATCATCGGATGAAAACGAGTACATTCATCACGAAATGCAACTAATCGAATTTCTCCACTGGCATCAACGAAATCAAAATCACATACAGGATGTGGTCGAATTGCACTCTTAGCAAAACATCGTGCACGAATTTTCCATCTTTAATAAAATAAAGATTTATATATAATAGTTATTACAAACAAAAATATATTACATTCCGTTTAAGTACGGTGTGATCATCGCTATTGGACAAATATTTGTATTTGCTTGTTTATTATTATTATTATTATTTGAAGTTGTTGTTGTAGAAGATTCAGGTAAAATGATTAAATCCATAATTATTAAAAATGATCTATTCAATATTCAAATGAATAATTTACGTATACTGAAAAATCTAACATACTTTCCAGTAGCTGTTGAATTATGTACAACTTTTTCAAGTTGAACAATGGAATTGTCATGTAAACGTTTTTCTTTAATTAATTTATTTAGGTCAGGTGATAATACACAAGCATCAAACGTATCTTGACCGTCACTTATTGATAAACGATAACGTTCACTATCATTACTTGCTGCTGTAGAAGATTCACCACATACTCGAACGTTCTTTAACAGAAAAAAGGAGAAAATAATTTTTTCTTATTTAGATTAATATTCATACAGTGATTTTAACAATTGGTGATTGTTGAGTATCACCAGTTTTATAACGCTAAAATATTTAATTTATTAATTAATAAAAAAAGAATTAAATTAAATTATAGAACATTACAGCAATAGATCCTTTAGTTAATTTCGTTGATGCCATTGTGTCAAAAGCGCGAATCAATCGAAAGAATATGCTTGGTTCTTTTCTTCTTCTTTTTTTTGATGCAATAACAGATGGCGCTATTGAAATTGTTTTATAAAATTTTGAAAATGATATTTTTATTGGATTTTTCTATTATATAAAATTTTTTCTTTTTAATTTTGATTCATTGATTTTATTTGCTGTTGAAATATTCATTTGATTGGTTGTTTATTATTTATTTGTTTATTTTAAATGATTTCTTAGTCTTTATTTGAAACTATCCTTTTGTAGAAAGTATTTCTAATAATATGTTAACAGCTCTTCGTTCACGTGCGAATTTGACACGTGTCATAACCCAAACAGTGGGTGTTCGTCGTCAACAAGATGCATTTCGTGTACCTGCACAAAATTCATCCGCTGTAAGCGTACTGACAGATGAACAACGTGCACATAATCTCAAAATTTGGCCTGGTAAATAATTTATTCATTCTCTCAATGAGAAAAACTGTTTTTATGATAACAAAATAGATCGTTTCTCAAAGGATAAACTTATAATTAGAAATTCAGTCTTTGAATGATCAATATATAATCAAACAAAAAAAACAGTTGCAGAATACATGATAAAATCGATTCTCTGGCAGTTGAGAATAATCTCTCATTGTATAATTAAATTATAAAAACTTCCGACTAGTAAATAAGCATTGAGTTAATTCAATAAGTGTTCTTATTTCAAATTACATTGCAAATATGTAATAATTTTAGGCGTTCCTGAAAGTGTTCGTCCATTACCAATTGATTATTGTCCAATTGATCCATTTGAATATGATAAAATTTCTGATCAGTTTAGTTCACAAGTTAAAATGTGGAAATGGTTATCTTTACTTGTTGCTATCCCAGCTGTTGCTCTATTAACATATCTTAATTTAGTTGTACCACAAGATCATGTACGTCCTGAATTTAAAGATTGGGATCATTTACGACCAAAAATGAAATGGCCATTTTTGGATGGAATTCATTCACCATTTCATAGTAAATGGTTTAATGCTATTCATTATGATGGTAAAGGTTATGAGACAACTGATGCAGAATTTGAAAAAGAATTTCATCATGGACATGGTAGCAAACATTAAATTGTCGAAGAAAAAAAAGAATTTCGAACACTTTTTTTTCTCCTCTTTATTATAAACTTTACGTTAATCTAAAATTTCCTGTAGGATACCTAAACAGCTATAATTTGTCTCCTTTGATATTTCCAAAATTTTTGTAGTTTGCTTTCAGATGACAACTCATTTACTTGATTTACCAAATGAAGTACTTGAAATAGTAACATTTTATGTCATTGATGGTATATGGAAAAACGATGTACGTGATTTTCTTTCATTTACATCAACTTGTCAACGTCTTTATCTTTTGTCACATGATGAAAAATATTGGAAAAAAATGGTCGCACGTCGTGATCCAATAAATAAAGAATTATCTGAAAACAGAACATGGTTAGATTATTGCAAACAAAGTAGGATCTATTTGGAACAAATATATTTACCATATTAGTCTATTTAATGCGTACAATTCTACCCGATGAACTTGAAAATACTGTAAGTCGATATGATGATGGATATTTTTGTACGATTGAAAAAATTCTTCTATGGCCTAATAAAATACGAATATATATTGATGAACGTGGAGATAATTCTTTAGGTTAGTAATACATTAAAAATAATATTGAATCTATTATTTGTAGTTATTTAGGTAGTATTCAACATCCTCGTTCTTCAAAAATAGCATTCGTTAAAGATGAAGAGATTGGCTCGTATATTCGTGAACCAGTATCACCGAGTGATAGTCACTTCTCAATTGAAGATGAAAAATCACAATATTTAGGTAAAAAAACTAATTATATATGAAGATTCATTTGATCTTGATTTTCTAGGGTATTTGGATTTTTTCATTCATCTTTCATTGGATCATATTGAAAAAGTACTAGTCTTTCAATATGGTGCAGCTGGATATGCTACTATAAAATTATTTAAATTAGAACAAGCATTTCTTGATAAGTATAATTTCACAATGTCAAAATGTTAAATAATAAAATTTTTTTTTTCGTTTTGACAATAAATGTTTATTTTTGATATAATTTAATAGTGACAGAACAAAAAAAAATACGCTAAGTATGTTTTTCTATTTTTTGATTCGTTCTTCTTATTTCTTTTTTCGTATCTTACTACATCGACGTACACTTTATTTTTCTCTTGTTTTTTTCTCTCTTCTTTACTCATTATTTTTCTCATCGTGGTCACCTGGTGATATAAAGAGACGAATATTTAATCTTTCTATCTTTTCTTTTTTCTTTTTCCTTTCGTATATGTTTTTAAGTAAGTGCAAAAAGAGCCAAATCATTCTTGTTTTTTTTTTTCCAAATACATTCAGTAAGATGATGTGTGTAAACGTTTGTTTGCTCAGGTCGCTGTTTGTCTCAAGGACATAAAAAGAGGTATGCGCATGCACATAATCTATATATAGGCGTTTGTTTTTTATCTATAAAACACAATCGGTGTAATACTTTGTCATATTAAATTAACTATTCGATTTTCGAGAAAAAAACGAAGACGTGGCTCATTTTGAAATAAAATAATTGAAAAATGTTTGCAATGCATATGACTCTAACTCTCATCATAGCTGTTGTTTTTTCTTTATCGTTTTTTTTTTCTTCATTCTTTTAGATTATGCTTGACTCTATACAGAAAAGCTTTTCAAGCAATTGTTCTTCCGTTTTGTCGTCTGTCAAGAGTCGTACAAAAACGCGTTCTTCATATATTCTCTCCCGTCAAATTTCCTCTATTACTTTGTTAAACAATATTGCAAATCATAAACAATTTTCTCCTCTTCAAAACATATGTTCAACTGGACAATTACCGATGATTATGAATGAAAATCTATAACATTAATTTGACCAAACAAAATTATATTTGATAATATATTTCAACAAAACCAAAGTCTATTATAAAACTCTCCTCTTTATTTCTTCTATTTTATTTTTTAATTATTCCATAAATATGGCCGCTAATGATGATCTTGATGATTTCTTTAAAAAAAAAGATCGAAAGGGTAATAAACATAAGAAACAAACACCTCTATTAACAAATAATGAAGAATTACTTAAACAATTAGGTAAACTAATAATTTATACGAATAATTAAATGTATTTTTTTTTGTTTAGTTATTGTTACATCAGCAACATCAGCATTTAAAGAAAATCCGGATAACATTGATGACGATGATGAACAACAAATAAATGAAGAACCATTTGTTGGTAGTGCAAGTATTGTTGAAGATACTCATAAACATTCGAAAACAAAAGTTGCTGATACTAATAAACATTTAAATGAACAACAAATAAATATTGCTTCAAAAACCGAAGGACAACCACAAGATGAATGGGAAGAATTTGAAGATTCAAAATCTAAATATGAACAATTACGTTTAAAAATTTCACGTGGAAATAATGATAATGACGATGATGACGATGATTATTATGATGATGAAAATAATCCAAATAATAATTATACTAATAATGATGCATCTGTTGATCGTGAACAACAAAAAGATAAACCTGTTTGGAAACTTAATCAAATAAAAGAAGAACAACAACAACAACAGCAACAAGAGCCAAAACAAGCCGAACCAATTGTTCAAGAAAAAGTTGAAGAAGCAAAACCTGCAACAGCATCAACTGGTGCTTATCGTCCACCACAAATGCGTAGTGGTGGAGCATCTTCATCTGTTACAGTTGTTAGTGGTATCAATCCAAAAGTATCGAAAAAGAAAGAACCGAATTTAGCTTCAACCGATGAATTTCCAACACTTGGAGCAACTGTTCATAAAAAATAAGCATTAAACTTCATATCCCTTTCACCCTTCAGCATTCCCTTGGCCGTCGCTGACATAGTTTTTTTTTTATTTTTCTTCAGTTTTTTTGTCTTTTTCTCTCTCTCTTTCTGTCCCGCTCTTTCTTTCATTTTTTTTTCGTTCTATTTTTGTTTGTTTTTTTTTCGTTATAAAAAAAAAGAAGAAAACTTTTGTCTATGCCGTTCAGTTTAACCATAAAGTCTATTCTGTTGTTTTCTTTTTTGCTTGAAGCATACTTTTATAAAGATTATCACGTATTATATCTGCTTCCATCCATCGACCAAGCCAATCTTTTTTTCGACGATGTAAATTTGACTGCGTATTTTCTTGAAAAAAATCTTTAAATATTTCCTCATTATGAACTGTTTTTGTATGACTACGACGTTGTACAGGATTACCACGACAAACAGTACTTCGTAAATCATTACTTAATTTTTCGTAATCAGGATCAGATGCGGCTACATTTTTTTGAGTTGGTTGATAAACAATAGTTTTCTTTTTAATATTACCACGTTCTAATTCTGCTCTATCACGTTCAACTTTATATTGATCAGCTAAAAGTTGTGATGTTGTCGTTGAGCGAAAACGATGACGAATATTTTGTGGTACTTGATATCCATTTACATCTGTGTAATAATCACCTTCGAAATCAATCACTAAATGCGGATCATAATATTGTGTTGAACTCATTTTGTTAAATGAAAAAAAGTAAAATATTCCTTTGTTTTATAGTTAAAAAAAATTGTTTGATCAGCCATTATTTTATATTTGTTTCTATTTGCATTACTATTGACAGTTTTGTATTTCTTTTTCTTATTGATTTCATCAATAGAGGGTGCCAATTACAAGATAACGTCTAGAAGCAAAATTCCATCAATCAAAATAAATATTTCCGGTGAAAATCATAAACAGGAAGATTAATAAACTAGAAATTCAAACATATAGTTATGTTCGATATCTTTATTTGATCAATGAAAATAGAAAAAGTATGATAATATTGTGTACTGAATAAGTAAACTAGAATCTGATATACATATATTTGTTGAATAAGACAATGTCTATTCGTCTAAGTGTATTCAAATAAATTAAAGTTATTTGACACTTGTCTGCAACTGTTTTATAGACAAGGATAAGTAGTTTATTGTTCTAATATATATATATCGTTTATGTACAATTGTGACTGTTCTTTTTCATGATTTGAAACGACTCCTATTATATGTACATATATATGTACAAATTATTAACGACTTTATTCTTGGTTAATGACATTAATTACCTATTAAGTATAAAAAAAAGTTTTTTCGGTACATTTACTCAATATAATATATTTATATGACATCATATTTTTATCGGACAATCATTTGATAATTAATATACAATCAAAATGTAAATATGAACAAGGATCTTTTGTTCTTTATAAACTTGTCGGTCAATGTGTTTGATCTCGATTAAGGTATAGACATTTGTGTATAAATGTATTTATTCTTAGTAAAACATTTTATCTCATCTTTTAAATGGTAATTGTCATTGAACAATATTGATTGATGAGTGATCTCTTACGGGTACAAGCTAATCCGCTTTATGTCTGCTGGCCTTTCTCTCTCTCGCTTTTGTCGAGTGTGCTAACAATTTAGTAATTCATCATACATTATTCTTAGATGAACCAATAGCGGTCAGTAGGGGAAGAACGAGGTAGTGGCGCATAGACACGCGTATGTATATAATATCATTGATCTGAAGTAGATATGTGGATGTATGCGCATACAAAAAAAGAAGAAGAAGAAAGAAAAAGAAGGTGATGAACTCATGACCAGTGCTACTGATTCTCAGATGTCAAAATGCTCATACTATTCTTTTTCTCTGTTAACAGTAAAAATGCTTGAACCATTTTTTTCTTCTTCCTTTCTCTCCCGATTTGCATATGTGTAGTTGATGTTTTGTTGTATTTCTTTTTTTTTTTTTTGCTTTTTTCTTTCCTTTTTGCCTGTTCTTCTTCTTCTTCTTCTTCGTTCTCATTACAACTCATCCTACTAAAAGAGCCTTGTCGCCATCGTGGAGAACTACAAGAGCCGTCATTCGTAATAAATTTACCATTCATTTTTTTTCTCCCTTTTTTTTGCGGTATGTGTACAAGCGTCATCCTGTGGCTGATTTAAAGACATAAAAAAAAACTTTGTCTATTTTTTAATGTACAATTGACTTGTTATTTGTGTGACATATGCCGCCAATTATTTATTGTACGGTATTTTTATTATTAATTAATTTTTACATTGAACCAACAACATGTGCTATGCCTGCATATATACAAAATCTTGAACTTGATGATATCACATCTTTGTGGGATAAATTTCCAATAATAATTGATAAAATCAAAGAAGCTGGTATGTGTTATTTAGTAGTATATTTGATGTGAAGGTCATAGACTCTTTTCGAAGGACGTTCTGTTATAAATAGGACAGGAAAGAACTTGTCGATATAATTTATAAATATATTTTGTCATATCAATGAATTTGGGCTGTCTAGGTAAAATAAAACCTTTGAATTTGACAACAAAAAAAATATTTCGTTTTATTTGCATTTTATCAAAAGTTAATTATTGAGATTGACAGTAGACATTGAAAAGACATAAAAATGTATTATATTAATAAACACATGACAATAAAAACGTAGAACGACAAAAGTAAATCGATATTTTTGGTTATTTTAAATATAAATGTGTAACCATATGGTGATATATAGTTATATAATTTCAGTTAAAAAAATAAAAACCTATTCTTATACTTATCTTAATCGTATTTATCGATAAAGATTTCTTTTTTTTTTATCGAAGTTAATACTATATAATTAAGATTGTTAGGAAAATAAGTACTCGATTACATTTTGTTAGGTACGGATCTCGTACCTTTACAAATGCTGTAAGTTGATATAAAAGAAATGAAATATGAGACATTTATTTAATAAGTTTATGATTTTTGACATTATTCTTCTTTTATAGTCAATCGTTTTCGTTGTCCAAAAGGATGGCGACGTTTAGGTGGTTCTTGTTATTATTTATCGAATACAACATCAACGCCTACTGAAGCTAATCATACATGTAATCTACTACATTCAAATCATTCAAATTTAATGCAAATACGTAATACAGTAGAATTATTCTATGCAGCTCATGTTTTAACTAAAAATAATTTACCATCATTAATGATTGACATTGATCCAAATTTATTGAAAGGTAAAAGAAATATGACATTCGTTTTTGTTAATTCTATTAATTACTTATAGGGAAACATATTGCAGAAATTTTAATGGATGATCAAGGACGATGGCGACGTATGAAAGATAAATTTACTGTACTTCGTGATAAATATTATAAATTAAAAGAAAAAGTTCTTGATCAATTAGATCAAGCTGGTTTACGTATATCAAGACGTTCGAAAAAAATTAAACATACTGTTAAAAAACATAAACAAAAATTAATTGGTGATGATAATGAAGAACAACAACAGAATATATCGAATTCGACTATTTCTAATACTACAATTGAAGAATATGAATATGATGATCTTGATTCAATAGATGATGCTGATGAATTTGAATCTATTGAAGATATTAAAGGAATATGTGATCAAATAGGATGGAATGTTATTCATAATGATTCGACAATTTATCTTCTAACAACTTATTTAGAAGCGGATAATATTGTATGTTCATTGAGCAATGTTGAACCGGATATAGAATATGAACATGCATGTGAATATGGTTTGTAATTATTTAAATATGTCCAGTAAATATTATTTTATTATTATATAGTACTCGATTTTTGCTTTGCAAATATTGTATGTGGCGAACATGGACGTTGTGTAAATACATTATCAGGTTTCAAGTGTTCCTGCTCATTTTTATACGGTGGTCTCCTTTGTGAAAGAGGTAATGCTTATTTTCTTTTTTTTTCGTAGACAAAAAAAATCGAACAAAAAACTTTCTATTTAAACAGAATTAATTGAGTAAATATTATTTAAATATTTCTAATAAATCTTCATCAATCAAGATAGAAGAATAAAATGAAAGAGATAAGAATGTGCGATATTAATGATTTACAACGTAGTATAATAAAGAAATCTAAATTAACTTCCAAGATGATGTAATCAACAATTTCTAGTATGATATGTTATTTCATCGTATAGTTCAAAAAACTATTGAGTAGGTGACAGACTATTTTATATTCCATGTTCTGTAGTTTTAATCAATTGTATAATAAATCGATATAGACCTTTGGCAATGTTTGATATTATACATAATATATTCTCGCATGAATAAAATCTTATTTATTTATCTTGCGGAAAATATCCTTCAGCTGTATTCGTTTATTTAATTTTAGTTTCAAAACAAGGTCAACAAATTATAATTGGACTTGTCATGATTTTCTTCATTTATGGATTATCATTCAAACCAATTCGATGGGTGCTAATTAAGATTGTTCGAGCTATGTCAAAGTGAATATTTTAAAATAAACTGATCTCAATAATGTAATTTTTGTTTTTCGTATAGTTGTTGCAAAGCATATATTAAAATTTATAAGCACAATAGACGAATTAAAAAGCTAAAAAAGAAAGACGATAAACTAAAATTAGTATCTGGTAATAGGTAAATATATTATTATTTTTTTTTTGTATTAAATTTCCATAAAATAAATTTACTATTCAAGAGAAGACGAAAATGACCATAAAACTACCAAAGATGAAAACCTAGAAATACCAATTGTTGTTCAAGAGCGTCGTCAAACACTTCATGAGCAAATTATGAATTTTATGTAAGCTTCTTTTTTTTATATTTTTTCAATATACATGTATATACATATATATCTATTAGACGAGAAGTTCATCGATTTTTTAAGTATGCCAATTTCTAGAAATTCTGATTGATAAATAGTTTTCTTTTTATTCTTGATTTAAAACAAACTGTAGATAAAATAACAATTAGATTTTCATATTTTAATCTTCTTTTAAAATTATATATATGATTTTCTTTAGTTCACCGCGAAATATTGATCCATTACAAAATCCTAATAAACGTGATCTTGTTCGATTATGTTGGGTTGGTGGATTGAGTGTATTCTTTCTATCAATATTATTTATTGTAACAACAGTCACACATTTTACTTCATTTAAATATGATATAACTGATGAAACAAAATTAGAAGTATTAGCTAATGATACTATTCGATTAGTAGCACAATGTGAAAAAATAGCAGATTATCGTATGGGAAATTTAATATTTTTTCCATTTGCACTTACATTAATATTGATTTTTTCATGGTCGGTTAAACGTGAAAACCTATGTTTATCTGTATGTGATGGTCGACCAGGTAAGATTTTTCTGTTTTAAAAGTATTTCGTATAAATGATAAGAAATAATTTAGGTTTAATACCACCAATTGAACCATTTCGAACAGCAAATCGTTTTACAACAGCAACAGTTTTTGGAATACTTGCATTTGAAGTATTGAAAATATTTGAAGAAGTTGCATTTAGTACAGCAGATCCATCACATCATGGTGTTCTTATTGATTTAGTTCAAGGAATAGCAGTTGTTATTCTTGTTGGGTACGAAGAATTCTTTTATGTTTTGAAAAAATATAAAAACTAAATTTATTTTAGACTTCGATATTATCCGGTGCTTGCGTCGCTACAATTGCGTAATGTTGTTCCGCGATTTTTTATTTCTCTATATATGTTAGGTGATATTGCTTATACAATCGTACGAGAAGGATCATGTATGGGATTTTTACCATTATCAAAATATTATTCAGCTGTAGAAGAAGCAAAATTAAGAATGGTATGTACCAGATTTTCGCATCGTTTCTTTCTGATGGTACTTCATATACAACAGTCTATATTGTAATAAATTTGATAAGTCAACAATTACTGATTTATGAGATTATATACTTGAAAAGCAATACATAACAGAATGATATTAAAGATAAGAAAATTCTGTTTCAAAAAAAGATTAAGTAGGTTATTAACGATTTTATCTTAGTATCACAAATTATTGCCTTGATGTTTAATCTTAAAGAGGATTGATTGCGATTATTTATATCTGTCAAAGATACGATCATCGTAATATTTTATCTTTTGTTTAATAGGAACTTGGTACATGGTTTATAATTTATGGTTTAATAAAAAACACTCCTCATTTTATCTTTCTTGCATATATTGGTGCTGAATTATGGGTACGTTTTGTATATGATTCGATCTATGTACCCTTAAGAAAAAATCAAAGTATATGGATATCACCTGTTGCTCAACCCGATGAATTTGAATTTTCAAAATATTATGTTAGAAAATTATTTCGACGAAATATTGCACTTGCTCAAATAAACTATTCAAAAAAAAAGGTAAATATCGATGAATTAGACGATCATGAACATGAAGCTGAAGTACAAAAAAAAGCTAGTAAAACACGTGTCAAAGATTTTATTCGTTCAATTTATACTTGGGATGAAGATTTTCGTTTTACAACAATGGCAACATGTACATATGCAGTTGCAATTGTTTTTCTATATTATTTAGCATGTACATTCGTTTTTCTATATATATCAAGAACAACAGGTCATTTTGCATTTCTAAGATTTTATCTTGAATCAATGTTAAATATTGGTATGAAAAACATTTACTTTATATAATTTAAAGTAAAGATTTTGATTTCCGTTTTTACTAATTTAGAAATCAAAGGACTTTTTTCATTAAAATTAGAAATAATTATGAGTGCAATTATTACGGTTATTATATATGCATGTCAATTATTTGTTGGTATGAAAAATTATAAATTACATCGAAAAGATCTATATAAAGGTATTTATGAAAATATTCCATCACCTGCGAATTTTAAACCAAATGCTATTGCATCAAAATCTGTTCATTATTCTGGTTTTCTTGTTGGTTATATGGCATGGGGTTTTGTCATATGTTTTCATTTAATATTATTTATATTAACTTTAATACGATTTATTTCTTTACAAATGCGTTATATTGAAGTGGTACTTGCTATAACTGTACCTGTACTTGTTATTTATTTATTAAAAATGGGTAGTATATCAACAGCTGGAAAATTTTTATTCATTCAAGATATGGATGAAAAACTTAATTTAAAAAATCGTAAAACTTATGCAATATTTCTTTATTTTAATTTTTTTGCTGGTAAGATTTAATTTCATTTATAATAAGATGTATAAATGTATAGTTTTTTTTTCTAATGATAAGATTGTTTTCTTGGTATGGCTTCGTGTGTCATACGTTTAATTAAAGCAACTTTTCTTAATGTGGTTTATATGGCACGACTTGATTGTAGTTTTCTTGGACGACCATTAGAAAAATTTGGTAAATTATTGATACTTATTGAAGAAAATAAAAAAGAATTTTGAATTTTAGATATTGGTTTTGCTGCTTATGTTTCGTATTTACATATGGAAGTTACTCATACAAATCCAATTATGCTCGGTAAGTTTATAAGATAGAAAAGTTTGAAATGTAGTCATTTTTTACTTAGCTTTTTGTTATTCATTATATGATGATGTTATTAAGCGACGACCTAATCAATGTTATGATGACGAATGTTGTATTGCACCAGGTGAACTCGGTGATGATGTAGTTGACGTAAGAGCAAAAGTGAATGTATCACCACCAACAATAAAGCGTAATACAAATGGAACATCCTCAAAAAAGACAAAAGTACCTTCACAAAAGATTGTATCACCATCAAAATCGAAATTAGATAGACAAATTTCAGTTGTTGATCAGCACGATGATGATGATGAGCAAGGTCTTTCAATAAGAGACATAACACCAAAAAAGAAATCACCAAGTTCATCAATAGTAAGAGTAGTATTAATTATTTAATTTATTTATTCATTTCTTCTGTTTTATCAGAGCTCTAATAGAAATAGTCAGAAATCTAAGCAACGAAAATCAAGTGTCGATAATAATATTGATAAAGAACAGAAAGATGATGGCAGTCATTCATCACCAGATATCTCAGCAATTGCTCGTCTTATTCCTCAACATCGACCTATTTTACCACCACCATCTGCTCCTGTACCTGAACCACCACCACGTTCAGATCTTCCGCCTAAGGAATATATTGATGATGATGATGATGATGATTTCGATGATGATGGTGGTATAAAACCATCGTCATATTCTACTATATCAAAAATAATGCCTCCTGAAATGCCACGTTTATTACCAATGCAACAATCATCACCACCTCGTGTACCAAAACGAGAAGATGTAAGTGATGAAGACGAGGACGATGATGAAGATGATGATGGTGGTCTTAATCCAAAAATAATTGCTAAACAAAAACAAGAACTTGAAGAAAAGAAAAAGAAAAAGAATGAAGCAAAAATAAAAAAACCATCACATCGTATCGATGAAGATGATGATGAAGAAGAAATCTCAAAATCTAAGCAAACTGTTAAACCAAAACAAGATAAACAACAAAAAACAGCTACAAAACCAAAAAAAATTGACGATGAAGATGATGATGATGGTGGTATATCAATACAACAAATACAAGCTCAAAAGAAGAAACAAGAATTAGAAGCTAAGAAAAAAGAAGAAGAACGACGTAAAGCTAAAATAAAACAAGGACAGAAAGACGATGATGAAGATGATGATGGTGGTGTATCAAAACAGAAACAAATAGCAATAGCTCTAAAGAAGAAACAAGAATTAGAAGCTAAGAAAAAACAAGAAGAACAACGTAAAGCTAAAATAAAACAAGAGCAGAATGAAGATGAAGATGATGATGGTGGTGTATCAAAACAGAAACTAATAGCAGCAGCTCAAAAGAAGAAGCAAGAGTCAGAAGCTAAGAAAAAAGAAAAAGAACAACATAAATCTAAAGTAGATAAAGATAATGATGAAGATGATGATGGTGCACCTAAACGACAAGAACCTACGAAAAAGAAACAATCACCAAAAAAAGTTTCGAAACCAGAAATTTTAAAAGAAGAAGATGAAGATGATGATGGTGGTCGGATTGTTAAAACATATGATACTGTGAGAATGATGATGCCAAATAAACAATCTGTACTTGATAAACAAGTAAAAAAACAACCATCACCAGAAGCACTTGATGATGGTAGTATGTTAACATCTGTACGTGAACAAAAACCATTATTAGCATCATATGATACAGTTGGTCGAATGGTGCCGAAAGTTTCTACTGGTTTTAAACCAACGAGAGAAGATAATCATTATGATACGATTCCGACAGATGAAGAACGTACAGCTCAATTAACTGCTATTTATTCTCCACCATCATATGATCAAGCATCAAATTCAAGTGATGTAACTTCTTTACGAACAATATCGTATCGTCAAGCCCAACATAGTACACCACCATTAACTCAACGACGACTAGGAGGTTCATCATCAATACGAAGCCATAGTAATACAAATGATGATAGTAGTCATTATTCTGAAATAAACAATGATACAGGTCAATCAGGTATTATTAATCGTTCATATTCACATGCAGGTTCGATTCGATCATCATCAAATCATTCAATACAACCACAAAGTAAACAATCATCACAATATACATTAAAAGAAGAACAACCAACAGAAGAATCAACGGTTGAAACTGATGAAGATGATGATGACAATGATGATGATGATGAAGAAGAAGAAGAGGATGACGAAGAAGATGATGAAGATGAAGAATCAGATATACCTTTACAAGCAAAAAAAGTTGCTACTCCTTATATATCTACGGCTTATAATACTATCAGTCATTTAGTCAATCGAGAAGAAGCAATTAGACAAGAGAAAATTAGAAAACAAAAACAAGCACGTTTTCGTTGGTTTCTTGCATATACAATTATTAATAATTATCATTTATTTGATCTGAGAAAACAAGCTCAAAGTCGTCTTGCTCTATTACGTATACAACGAAGTAATTTAATTGATGAACAACAACAACAACAACAACAACAACAACAACAGCAGCCTGCAGCTTCTAGTCCACAACCAGTTGTACGCGTTGATGTTCCAGAATCTTTATCAGCAAGACAAAGAACGAGAAGAGCGTATGTTTATTTACAATAAATCTTTCTCCTTAAACTATTTCTCTCTTTTTTCAGAGCTCCAATACCAACAACTGAACAACGACCTCCACCAACCCGTCGTCTTCTTTCTGTACCTACACCTGTTATTCCCGTTACCGACAATTTTCCTGAAAGTCCAGCTGAACGATATATTGCAATTCGTTCATGTATGTTATATGATTGCAATGGTCAACACACGAATAATACTCCTCGATCTCATGCTCCTTCCACCATTAATCAACCTCCTCCAATGACATCAAACAATGATGACAGTACTAGAAGTACCGGTTTTGTCGTTCCACCAAACGTTCTTGTTCAAGCACCATCTGATGCTTCTGATAGATCTGGAGGACCACCTCCACTGTATCAACGGCAAGTATCACACCACTCAACATCAACGATAATACATCCAACAACCGGTACACCACTATTTCAAGGTGTACAAGATTCAAGAGGATCGACAGCTGATTATCCTCTGGAAAATGGTTCTTCAAATACTAACTTCTCTACATTACGTACACAAATGAGTCATGCACAACATATGCAAGTATGGCGTCAAAATCAATTGAAAAGAATTCAAAGAAAACGACCACATTGTTATGTTTATGGACCACCACCACAACGAGCATTAGAAGAAAAAGTTGCTACGGCTGCTATTCTTACTCCACAAATTCTTGAATCAGAAACGAGTGGTTCTCAGCGATTGCCAAGTAAACCAAAATTTCAATATCCTCGTCAAGTTAATACAGTTAATGAAAAAAGAACAAACAATCAGAGAAAACAAACTAAACAAGACGATGCTATTCAAAAGAAATCATTAAGAACATCAACTGCAATCGATCGAAGAGATTCACCAAGTAATGTTTCGAATGTAACAGAAGTGTAAATTTTGTTATTACATGATCATTTAGTCATGTAAAAAGCTTCAGTTTTTTTCTGTGCTAGACAATACATATTTGCTATATTTTCATATCTCAAGTGTTTTTTTTGTACTATTAAAATAAAGAATTGTTAGATTTATTCAAATATAACTTTGTGTTAAATTCGATGTATTCGAATCTATACATTTGACAAATGCATCATTTGAATTATCGATTAATTTTAATTGATTAGTTATTCGAGTTAATGTTGGATTTTTATTCTGAATAATATTTTGTCGGTGATTATAATATTCATCAGTAATTTGTTTAATTTCATCGAGTAAAAGCAATGATATTTCATGTTGAGATATATTCGATCGACGAGGAAAATGGGACCAATGATCTATGGAAATGATATGTTGTTGATCCCAAGTATTGAGTAAATCATCGAAATTATTCGAACTAAATAAATTATGATCATCTGTTGTAGCCATTGTTAAATTCATAGCAAATCGCATTTGTTCACGAATAGCAAGAAGACGTTGTTGTTCAATTGTACGCAAATGAATATAACTTCGTTGATAAATATTATAAAATTGTTGTTGATATTTAACTGAAAAAAAATTGATCATATATATTGAAATAAATGTGAAAATTTACTTGATTCGTTTTGATCATGTGGTCGCTTTTGATATTTCTCATGTTTATTTAATAAATCTTCTAATTGAGATTTATTTTGTGTCATTTTATGAAAATGTTTTAGAAATAAAGCAAAATTTTTATTTGCTTCTTGAAGAATATTTACTTTCATTTGCAGTTCATTAATATGTTCTTGTAATAGAATCATATATCTAAATGAAAATATTAGTAAAATACAAAAAAT
>CAJNOI010001011.1:0-20765 GCA_905250115.1 Adineta steineri | reverse complement strand
GTGTCTGTATTATCTGTGCTTTGAGATTCCTTCTGTTTGAGCTTTTGATCTAGAGAAGTATGAAAAGAATACATATTTTGTGAGTGTTTTGAAATGAGTAAGATTGTATAGCTTGCAATTAAGTTAGAGAAGCCATCTAAAATTATGGAATTAGTAATAGTTTGAGGAAATTTCTGATTTCTAGCGTGCAAGTCAACGGAAACAATTGAGAAGCTCGGACTGTGAAATCTACTTTCATCTCTATGTTTATAGTACCAGTAGAAAATCAGAAATCAGAAATATGCTTTTGCCTACATTACAAAAATATTTTCAGTGTGGTTGTGGAGGAGTATTAGCGAGAGCTGAGATTACGTCTCCCTTATAACCACAGATACACCAATACTCAAGCAGCGCCTCGAACTCCAATGAAAGTCCCATATGGGCTCACAAATCCTGACGGCTCACATTACTTTCTATCATCAACACAATACATTCATTACAAAATTAACTGTTACCTCCAAGGAGGCGCTCGATCTCATCGACATCTTTTCCCACGCGGGAACTCTCACCCATACTCTTGATATATTTCTATAATACAGATAGGAGTAGGGTGTAGGTGCAGGTGTTCTCTTTCCTTTGGTCTACACCCACATCCACACTCACACTTGATAAACAGTAACTTGACGTTTTTAGCTTCTCTCATGAAATCTTTAGACAGTTCTGATGGTATCAGGTTGATAAACTGTGTGAAAGTCGAATGGTCAGCCTTCTGACAGAATAATTCGTGAAAAACATATCGATAAGCATTTTATCATTATTTGTCTTACTTTCAGTGTTCTGGTCTGACGGGTACATTCGCAGTCGTTCAACAATAGCTGTTGTTAAGGACCTGAAGTTTAGATCATCATATTAGCGCTTGAATAATTACGCCTATCATACTCACTCAATACTAAGGGATGATCCTCTGATGTATAAAGCCTTTGCTACGCTGAGACCGAGCCAGCTGGATGGCTTCCAGCTGATTTCCATATAGACAGGGATTATAGTTTTGTCTAACGTTTTTGCATAGGTAAATTCATCTTCGCAATTTATTGAATCTTGATAAGCTTGTGTTAGAAAGCAAACAACAGCCCAGGCGTTTTCGACACCATCTGCCATGCTAAAATGTTTAAAGAAAATATGTGCAGTCGTAAATAGTATATCTTAAAATGAGTCAACCTATAATATTCATCATACACTACGAGGGGTGAGGGTGTGGGTATTTCCTATTTATATCCACACTCTGTATTTGAGGGTTGATTCTGTTGACCTATGAAAAAAGAGTTTATAAGCAGTCAGTCTGTTCCGCGATATTGAACAGTTGAGAACCAGTTTCTTCCCCGAACCGATTCCTTACAATTTCTAGTACTTGAATATTATGGGCAACACGATATTCATAGCGACATCAGCCACTTTTTTTCTCGAGAAAATCGTCGCAAAAAAACATTTTTTAGAAAAGATCTAATAGATATCGAAATACAACATCGTACATTTTTTAAAGAATATTACAAATCTGGGAAAAAATGACACAGATGTTTGTTTTCTAAAAATATTATCATAGGGAACAACGAACCATCCTACAAATCTGATCAACTCTGCCAATTTGAACAGTTTGTCCAACCGACCGATACGTATCAGTGAAAAATTTAGGCAGATTACAACTTTGCTGTCGAAACTGACAAATTAAAAAACTGTCATCTTTATACTCTACTACTCTTTCAGACTCCTGTTTTAGAAATCACATTTGAAAGAAAGCTCCATGATCCTTTTCCTTCTATATAATTTATTCTATTGGCTATAAGTAAACTTCTCTTTTTATTGTCTTATATACATGAAATGGTCACTTATTGTAAGATGCATACAGAAATTTTTTTCATGGGAAAAACCTCGATACTATAAACTTACCTTTTTCGCAAGTTCTCGCCCATTCCTCCTTTCACATCCATCCAAACAACATAACCTTGAGCAATAAGATTGTCGTAGATTTTCAACACGATCGATTGCATATCCCGCTGATAGGAGAGCATCACATGTTTTTTTCGGCTATCTGCCATTTTAATCTAAAATATTCAATGCGAAAACTCTTCCCATAAATAGTTGATCTATTTCTTCTTAGCTTCTTCTTTGATAATCTAAACAATATTACATTCAAGCAATGAAATCAAACAAATGACATTGCCTTCATTGCACGGTATAAATTCGTCAATGTGTGCAAAACAAACGTACATTTTTTGTTTATGCAACTATACAAACCGATGTTTTTAACTATGATCTAACTATCACGTAAATAGAAGTGTTGTAATGATGTTTTTATTTTACCATCAAGACAACAATAGAATTTCGAAGATAAGGGTGTAGATATGAAGGTTGGATGGGTATGGGTTGCTGCGTTTCATTTTTACACCTACACCCTTTTCCCCAACGATTTAAATGTAAAACTTACCCAAATAAAATTGTTTAAATGAAAAAATTTGAAAAAATTGTAATAGTTTGTAAATTTCGGATAATATTGTATGTAGTTGAATGTGCTTTTCGCGAAATGATTCGTTTATTTTGTTTTATAAAGTAACAACATTTGTCACTATTTTTTCTTTTTTTTTCGAACTACGTATTTTATTGTAAAAGAGTGTGTAAAGATTGAAAAGAAGACATTGAAGGTCCATAATGCATAAGACATGTTGTTAGAAAGAAAGAGAAAAAGAATTTATATGAAATGAAATAAATTCAAGTGCTGTGCAATTAAATATTTTTGATAGAAAAATATATTCTCCGTTATGAAAGATAAATGTCTTCAAAAATATGATGAAATAGAAGGAATTATTCTATTGGTTTAAATGGATTTTATCGGTAGTTGTAGATCATCGACACCATTCTGAGGGTGTCAACGTCTGATATATTCTTCATGTAGAAGTCGTCTGAACCAACGAATAATTGTAGAAAGTGAGTTTATTTGATTTTTTGATGAATTAAATTATGATTTTGTTTGCAAAGGAAGAAATCTTTCGATAAAGGTCGATTAGATTTTCATTATTTCACTTCTTTTTTCCATCAAATTCAATGATTTTTTTCTTAGGAATAACAAAAATTTCATGTCGAAAATAAATAAAATATTTATTTAAACGATTTCTTCGTCTTCTTCAATCGAGAGATCATCATGTCGTTCTTCTCGATTCTTTTTTATTTCTTTTCAATTATTAATAAAATATTTAGAAGATCAAACAATATTTCATTTATTTTTCTCATAATTTATTAAATTTTCTGTGAAGAATTAAATGTTTAACAATAAAATAAAGAACAATAAATATTTCAATTTATTCTCTATAGTTACGTATGTCTCTTGATAGAGCAAGAGATATATATTCTGTTCTCATACTATTTTTCTCGGTTGAATCTACTCGTAACTTTTAGATGTTATTTTCTATTTGAAATTTGAATTAAACATCTGGTGACAATATCGACAATATATTTGGAAAGAAAAGAAATCTTAATTTGCTGTGTTTTATTGATAACAAATCGAAATATAATTCTAATTAAACGATGGACATTGTAGAAATGATTTTGAATAACATTTAATTAGAATTTTGTGTTTCTTTAAAATATTTCGATATGACATGTCGATGAATAAAGAAATTATGAAGAATAGTTTTTATTCTTTTTCTTTAGGTTTTTCGAAAGTTCTTCGTAAAATAAAAGAATTGCGAATGCACATCTATTCAGGTGTCATTTTTATTTCAATTTTTAAATTCTTGTTGGTGATCGAATAAAATCAAAATGAGAACTGTGAACGAACTATTATTTTCTCTTCATGTGATGAATTATTGAATAGAGAATTTGATCAATTTTCAGTTTAACATTATTTATTGGTAAGATTCACCTTTTTTGGTCATTGTTGATAATTTGAATAATTGTTTTTGGAATTAAAATAATGTCACAGGTTCGAATTTGAAGTTAAGTTTTCGATATTATAAATATTTATTGTTTTGCAGATTATCTCTTTGTTTAGTTTGAATATAAATTCTCTAAAGTAATTCAATTTCTTCAAGTGACATTAGCAGTTAAAAAGATAAGTTGATCATTCGTATGAGAATATCTTTTTTTATTGACTTTGTGCACAGAATTGTTTTTATTCAAATGTTGATTTTATAAAAGAAAATTATTAGGAAATAAGAAATATTTATTGAAAGAAGATTTTCTCTTCTATTCGTAATGGTTTTTTAGAAGATGAATTTATGTATTTATTCAAATGAAGTTATTCATATTCAAAAAAATATTTTATATTCGAATATTTTTTAAATTTTATTTGAAAAAATTGAATTGAAATTGTAGAATTAAACGGAATTATCGAATAAGAATAAATGCGAATTTATCTCGATTAAATCGTTTGACTGATTTATTTCAATCATAGAGAAATTATGAGGATGGATGTAGGTGTGTAATGGATATAAAACTTATACTCATACGCACACTCACACCCTTCTTCTTTCTCCTCTTTTTGTCAATAAATCATAAAATCACAAAAATAAATCGAATAAAAAACAATTTGTTTCTATTTGCAAGTTTTTTTTTATGAATTTAAATATTCCTCTCAATTTGAAAAATATTCTATTTGATTTTGCTATAAAAATCAATTTTTTCAAATTCTTTTAATTTGTTTCATTTAACAGAAATTCTATCCGATTCATTTTATTCATTTGAGTTTTTTAATTTAAAATTAAAATTAAAGAATATTTATTTACTTTTTTTCAAAAAATTAAAACAAATTTATTTATTTTATCAAAAGAAATTGTTTAGTACATTTTTATTTATTTTTGTGGAAGATTGTTCATAATATAATGTTTTTTATTTATTTTCAAAAAAAAATAAAAATTTTATCTAATAAAATTAAAAATATATTTAATTTTAAAGTTTTCCATATTTTTGGATTCGATGATTTCCACTATCAGCAACATAAAGATTTTCTTCATCATCAAATGATAAACCTGTGGGATCATTCAATTGATTTGATTGATTTCCTTGACCATTTCCCCCAACAACAACCTCACCTTCTGCATCTCCTTCACACCAACGCATTACTCGATGATTATCACGATCTGCCACATAGATTCGACCCAAATCATCAACAATCATTCCTCGAGGATGAGACAATTGTTTGAGGCTATTCCCTTTCCCATTTCCACCAGCAACAATAATTCCTTCTTTTGCATCTTTTCTCCATTTCATCACACGATGATTGTCTCTATCTGATACATAAAGAGAATAATCTTTATCAATAAAGATAAAAGTAGGTTTATCTAGTTGATTAAGATGATTTCCTTGACCATTTCCACCTGCAACTACTTCATCTTTTGTATCTCCTTGTTTCCATCGTCTTACTTCATGATTCTCATAATCAGAAACATAAATAAATCCATTTTTATCGATTGTTAGACCAAAACAAGCAATATTTGACATAAGAATTTCTTGATTTGTTTGATTTTTATCAAAATATCGAATTACTCGGTTGTTCCCCTCATTAGAAATAATAAAAGAATTATTTTTTTTATCAAAAATTATATTTGTTGGATAACTCAATTGATTATTTTGATCTCCATTTTCATTTCCATTTACAATGATTTGACCAGTATTTGAATCCAATTTCCATTTAACAATACGATCATTCCTCCAATCAGCAATATAAATTGATTTTTTATTATCAATAAAGATCCCACGAGGGTAAGATAGTTGATTTAAATTCTGTCCATCTCCATTTCCTCCCGCAACAGTAACTGCAAATTGTTGAAATTTAATCTTTTTTGTTCGAATTTGCTCTAGAACCAAAGAGTTTTTTTATTTAAAATCTTTTTTATTATTTTCAAATAAAAAAAGGGCGAAAATAAAAAGAAAAACTAGTATTTGAATTTGTTTTAATAAAATTTTATTTTAAATAATTTCTTCATTCACTTCAGATTTTTTAATCAAAAATTCTTTATTTGATTTTCATAAAAGTTTAATTTAGGAAAATATTTCTGAATGAAAATCTGTTGAAAACTATTTTTTTATTATTGAATTAAATAATTTTTTTATTTGAACATTCTAAACTAAAAAGTTAAACTTAATTTAAATTTATTCAACAATTTAAAAACAAGATAATCTTTTCATTAAAATATTAAAAGAGACTTTTCAAATGAAAAAAATATAAAAAATCTATTTATTCTGAGAAACTTGTTTAGGTTTGAATTTAATGTTATAATAAATCTTTTAAAAGACAAAAAAATTAATGATTTTATAAAAAATTGTTGATTGACTTTTCAATTAAAATATCTTTATCTATATATAAAATAATGAAGCGATATTCCGACGCTTGACACTGTCTACTATGCATAGATCAAATTTTTTTTATAATTAATAATTTTGAAGGGTTGCGTTCATATTGGTATAGTTTGGCAGATCTTAATATATCCTTAAAATACAGATTCAAGTCATTTAGATATGAGGTATTTTTAGACTTCTTTTCATCTTATATTTGTTCATTCTCGACATTTGAAACTTTTCTCCCTAAATCCTCAATTAATTAACTAGCTTAATAAGACATCATTAATCTCGTCAGTAAAATTAATTTGTAATACGAGAAACTTAAAAAAAAACTTCTCTTAAACTTTGTTTTCTCTTTTCTCGAAATGAAACAACTAAATAAACAAACCAAATGATGAAATAATTGAAATTTTCTTGATAAATTCTTGTGAATCTTGTCGAATAGAAATATTTGCTGGTTGAAGAAATTCATTTGTAATTTGTGTTAATTTTAATTGAAAATTATTTAAATCAATTTCATTAAATTCATTTTCTTCGCGAACTTCTTTTAAGTTTTGAGATAATTTAACAAATTTATTTTCCACATCATTGATCGATTTTTGTGTCAATTTCATCAATGTTTGTCGACATTCTTCTGCTGTTTGTTGAATTTGATGAACTGAATTTTTTTCCCATTGATTAATTTGTTGAATTAAAGAAGAATTTAGTGGATTTTGTTTTTGCTGAATGATTGTTTGTTGAAATTGATCGTGATTATTAATAATTTCATCTAACTGTCTATGAAGAATTTGTCGATGTTCTGTTAAATGTTGAAAACAAAAATCTTTTGAACATCCTGAGCAAAGGCAAGTTGCATTTGCTTTGTTACAAATAGAACATTTTACTCTGCTGTTTGCTATTGCCATGTGTCAAAGAATTTAAAAAAGAGATGAATATTTGTTCTCATTTTCTCTGTGTATTTTTTTGTACAAAACAAAATGAGTCAAAGTCAATAAATATTAGTAGGTAGTAAAAGAACGACGAAAATCTTTTTTCGATAGATAAGAGATCTTCATCATGATAATAATTTAATATTCTTTGACATTGATTGAAAACTAAATGTCTTTAAAGAAGATGAATTATGAGAATTTTATTGATCTTTCGTCTTTTATATGTGTTGAGATACAAATAATATTGTAATTTTCACTGAAAAAAAGTTTTCTTTATGAAATTTTGAATAGTTGTCATTAACCTACTCAATTCTCTTTACTTCACTGAACAATTTAATACTGTTAGATATGATGATCAACGCGTTTCTTGAACTTCTCTCAAGGATGTTCATTAAATGTGTTTAAATAAACGGTTGATCTAAAAATCAATCGACAAAAGAAAAACAAAAGTTAAATTGTAGTAGAAACGAATTTATGACACAAAATCTAATTAACATCTTTAAAAGCAAAGATTTCTAAAATGAAAATGATAAAAGAAATTGATTATGATTAAAGTTTTTTCCAATTGAAAATTAATTAAAAGAACATTATTATTCTATTAACTCTTATTAAACTTTTATTTTATTTAAATAATTATTTATTTCTGTCAAAAATAAGTCTAGATCTATATTTACAGTTGATTTCTAAAAATAATTGATAATAATGGATAATAAACTTATAATACTTTTTGAAAATTGGAGAAAGAGTTTTTTGTTAATGTCTCAATCAGAGAGGAAAAAATCAATGAAATTAAGAGGTTTTAATACAAAATTGTACTTTTTAGATTATCGTGATTGACTAAAACTGAACTTGTTTGAGATCATGCCGATTTTTGACTTCTATCCATCTTGCTTTTCGTCTCTTTTCTCATAAATAACTCAATTTATCCATGAAATGAAAATCATTTCTATAAACAAAAAATTTTATTTTTTTTAATTTAGATGGATTAAAGAAGATTTTGGTTGATACAAAAAACGTTTTGAAATCAAATAAAAAATAAACAGAAATTTCTTCATAACATCGTTTGTCTTTATGGAAATTAATAAAAGAATTTTATATAAATGAATAAATCAAGAACGTAGGTAAAGATGTTTATTGTTGCATTACATTATTCTTTTATAATTTGTAATTCTTAGTAAATCTACAATAGTTTTATCATAAAAATCTATTAAGGGATTCATAGAAATCTCATAATATCATCTATTGTGTTATGAAGAGAATTATCTCATAATACAAATAAAGATGCCTTTAAATCGAATGAAAAAATTATATTATTCATGTTTTTAGAAAAAAATTGGACAAAATATTCAACAAGTTTGTTATATATGGATGAAAATGTGAGAGAAAGAATATTTAAATGATTATATTCACATTTTTTATAGGAACTAAGCAGATATTATTAAATGAATCATATTATAAATAATAAAAGCGTATTTAAAGATCGATAATTAGTCAATAAGTAGAATAGTCAAAAATACAAAATTATAGATTATTACTATTTTTCCTGATAAGTTTAGATGAAAAAGAGAAAACAGACTCATTTTCTCAATTCAAACAGAAGATCTCAATCTGTAAAGAAAATCTAAAATGAAATAAACTTACTTGAACTGATTTAGTTTATTGTTATCGTTGCTAGTTGCATTCGACCCATTGATGATGTATATATTAATTGAAATCTAAAATAATCAATGAAAAGATTAGAAATTTGTTTGTTTTTTCTTAAATGAATTGGATTTTATAATTTATTTATATTTTTAGATAAAATAGCAAAAAAATAAAATCTTTTGTGAGTTTCTTTTAATTAAAATGCTGAATAATCTTCATAATTAAAAATCTTCAACATATAGATGATGTTGTATAACTAACATTTAAATAATACAGTTAGTTTTAACGTATGTATATTTTTAACATAAATAAAAGTGTTTATTTGAACTGAAAATTTTTCAAATAAATATTTTTAATGAAGAAAATTTATAGTAAAAATCTCAAACTCAATACATCGATTCACATTCGAATATTGACTTTTGTCATTGTTTATCTATAGTTTTCAAAACAATCTCGAAGAGTGTAGCATCGAATGTACTACAGAACTCACGATAATTTCAAATTAAAAAAAATATCTATGTACAAAAGTTTTGCACACGAAATGGTCGCCCTATGATATTGTCAATGCGTATCTTTCATGACATTTCAAAAAACGTATAACTTACCTACATGAAACTATTTCAAAGAATTGAATTTTCATACTTGCGATGTGTTGTAATTATCTCGATATAAATAAAAATTTCTTTTCCATGAAAAAAACTCTTATAACTACTTTATAAAGCGATAATATTCGATGTTTCGTATCTTTTCTTCCAACTATACATTTAATTCGAAAAAGAACTATGATAAAACATTTCAAATGTTTTGTTTTGATAAATCATTTTTCAATTCAATTTTCATTAAAAGTGTTTTTAAAATCAAACAACAATTCGTTAATTAATTAAAGAAAAATCTTTCCAGCATTTTCTTTTGTTTAACAAAATTCAATTCAATTCAAGTTATGAAATATTTTCTCCTCTTTTTCTGTGTAAAATTTGATAAAAATCAATAAAAGATGAACTATTTAACATTTATTTATTCGAATCTTTTAGTCAAAAATATCAAGTTAAATTCAATTCTAAAGGAAAAACAACTAAAAAGATTTTTTCTAGTTCTTTTCTTATCAATACATTTCTTTTTTCATCAAATTCTATTCGACTTTTCATTCATTTTCAACAATAAAACTTTATTTTTTCTTTTATTTTTATTTCTCAAGTTTTTATTTAACAAAAATTTCTTTTCTTTTTTTAAAATTAAAATTTCATTTACAGAATTATTTCAAATTTTTCAATTCGATGATTTCGAAAATCACCAACATAAAGACTTCCTTCATCATCAAAGGATAAGCTATGAGGACTATTCAGTTGATTTGATCGATTTCCTTCACCATTTCCACCAACAATCATTTCACCTTCTTCTTTTCCTTCACACCAACGCATTATTCGATGATTCCAAAAATCTATCACATAAATTCGACCCAAATTATCAACAATGAGTCCGTGAGGACAAGACAATTGATTGAAATTCTCGCCTTGACCATTTCCTCCAGCCACAATTTTCCCTTCTTTTGCATCTTTTCTCCATTTCACCACACGATGATTGCCAGTATCTGTTACATAAATAGATTGATCTTCATCAACAAAGATAAAACTAGGATAATCGAATTGATTGAGTTGATTTCCTTCTCCATTTCCACCAGCCACTACAATTCCTTCATTGTTATATTGCCCCATTTTCCATCGTCTCACTTCATGCTTGTTCTCATTAGAAACATAAAGGTATCCCTGTTTATCCATTGCCAAACCAAAACAGTCAATATTGTGAATGAGAATTTGTTGAGTTTGATTCATCCATTGAATTACTCGTCTATTTCCACGATCAGCAATGATTATTGAATGATTTTGTTGGTCAACAATCATATTTGTTGGACTATTCAATTGATTCATTCGATTTCCTTGCCCATTTCCACCTGCAATGATTTGTCCTTCTTTTGCATTGCATTTCCATTCAACAATACGATGATTGAAGTAATCAGCAATGAAAATATGTTTCTTTTGATCAATAAAGATTCCAACAGGGTAATAGAGTTGATTTAATTTGTGTCCTTGTCCATTTCCACCAACCACAATGGTGGCATTTTGTTTCCATTTATTGAATTTCGATTCTAGAAAAAGATGAAGACAAGAGATTTTGACGAAAAGAAGAAGACGACGAAGAAAATTTGTTTTTCATTGAAGAAAAAAGAAAAGATTAAGTTCGATTGAAATTTTGATTTTGTTTTTACTATTCTATTTATTCTATATCAAATATGTTTCAAAGAGGATAAAACCTCTCTTAAGTATTATTTCATATCTTATCATTCTTTTTCTTCATATACAAATAAATTTAATTTTCTATTTCCATTAATACTATTCGTATTGATTTCGTTTAGAAATAAATCAATAATATTCTAAATATTTATTTATTTATTTTCTTCATAATTATTTTTCTATGTATTATAAGTTTTTTTAACATAATTTGCATAGAAAATGAGAATTATCCAAGTAGAAATTATTTGGTAAAAACTTACTTTTTGATGAAATAATTGAAATTTCATTCATAAATGATTGTGAATCTTCTTTAATAGAAATCTTTGATGGATTATTTAATTCTTCTGTAATTTCCTTTAATTGATTTCTTAAATAATCTAAATCAATTTCATTAAATTCATTTTGTTTTTGCATTTGTTTTATTTGTTCATTCAACTCTTTAAATTTCATTTCAATATCATCAATACATGTTTGTGATGATTTAATAACTATTTCTCTGTATTCTTGTGCTTTTTGCTGTACTTTCTCAATTGATTCTATTTCCCATTGATTAATTTGATTTATTAATGAATGATTTCTTGGATTTTGTTTTTGTTCATTAATTGTTTGTTTAAATTCATTATATGCATTGTTGATATGATGTAGTTCAATAGTTAATATTTGACGATGTCCAGTTAAATCCATGAAACAAAATTCTTTTGAACATCCTCTACAAGAATATGTTATTTTTTCTTCATTACATATAAGACATACTGTTTTGTTATTTGCCATTGCCACGTCTTTGAATGGAAGTTGATAGAAGAAGTGAATATATTCTTATCAGCTTTTATAAATGTTTTAGTCAAATTTCAAGTTTGACTAGTCGAAATTGAAATTTCAATTCTGACTAGTCAAAAATAAAAGTTCATATTCGACTAGTCAAATTTGAAATTTGTCTGAATTTTTATTTAAAATCAAAAACCAAACAATCTTTGTGATATTTATTCAATGAAAGAATGTTTTAATGTAGATTTAGATGTAAGTAAAGATTAAATATAGATCTTCATCTACAGCTTTATCTACCAGATGAATGGTATATTAATCTCTTGTCCACGTAATTGGTTCATTTTTTGTATTATTTCAAAAAACAAACTTACCAAAATGAAACTATTTCAAAGAATAAAATTTTTAAACTTTTGATGTTTTCTAATTATTTCGATATAAATAAGAATTTTGAAAATGTCTCACTTTGAATTTCTTTTTCATCGAAATAAATAAATAAGATATAGTGTTAGAAAGCGCACGGGATAAAAAAAAGACATATGTGTCTGATTGCTGTTAATTAAGTATTGAGAGAGACTGCTGTTCATTGATTCATTATTAGATTCTCTTGTCAGTTTCTTCAAAATAAAAAGATAGAATAGCTTTAATTTTAATAATAGTCAAATTTAATCATAAAAACACAAGTATTGTATATAAAGGGATATTCCAAAACTTATTTCTCTATATCTCAGTATAGATTCATAATAAAACTATTTCTCATTATATAAAACATCTTTGAAAAAATTCTGTATTGTTTAAAATGAATTCTTTCATGTAATATCTTTTATATATGTGAAAACTGAATGTTTGTTTAAATAAACTTTTTATAATTTTTAAATGAAAAATATTTTCGGTGATTAAATATCATAAAAATCTTCAATATTTAATAAAGAATAATATGATACATTGATTATTATTTTTATCATATTGAAATCTAATTAATACATCAAGCAGTTTTTTTAATATTATTTTTATACAAATATCATCTAAAGTCAATCTTAGAAAATTTAATAAATGTTTTCAAAAGTAAAATATAGCATAGAAATCGAATCTGTGAGAATTTAATAAAACTATAATATTATTATTATTATTCATTTGGAATTTTTTACAATAAAATTTAAATCATACCAATACTGATATGATGAGAAAGATTCGATGAAAATGAGATTTCTTAAGATTATTAATATTCAAAAAAATGAATATTTATAAATCGATATGAATACCAATAGAAGAACAAAAAAATAAATATTAAAGTTGAATATGATGATCTGAAGAGAATAAGTTATACGATATGTGCTCGTTAAATAATTTCATATATAAAATGAATAAGAATGATCATTAATCAATTTTAAATGTTAATAATTGAATATCTATGATTATATTTATTCCATAAATTAATTGAATAGCTTTAAAATATTGAAAAATTGTTATAATTATTATTGATATATTTATTAATATGAAATTTATAATTTACTTCTGATATCATTCGAATATTGATAATGGTGAATATCGAAAATAATCAGTTTGTACAACTGTTCATTGTGAATGTTAATCTAAAATATTATGTTAAGTATGGATTAAGATGTTCGGAATAAAATTCAATAATTCTCTTGTTTTGCTTTTGTTCTTCAGTATACTGATGAACATATTTTATGAATCTCTTTTCTAATATAAAACTTTCGAATCACATAAGTTTTATTTTTTCATAGTTGAACGTATTACTGATAAACTAATCCGAAGATATTCAAAAAATATATTTTTCAATTAATTTTATCATCAGACTCAATTATTTGGTTAAGTCTCTATTAACTTTAAATAATTATAATCTAACAATAAATATTTTTTCCTATTCATTGAAACATTTCAAGTAAATCTTAAATTTTTTTATTTAATCAAAATTCTTATATTTTGTTTTCATTTTGGAAAATTATTTTTCAATTCAATTTTTCTTATAAATCTTTTCAAAATCAAACGAAATGAAATTGGAAATGATAGACTTTGTTAATCAAAATTCTCAACTTAAATTCAATTTTTTAAAGAAAAACAAACAAAAAACTTTTCTTCATTTTTTTCTTTGGAATTTATTCGATTTTTTTGTTTAAGAAAAAACTTCATTCACAATATTATTTCAAATTTTTGAATTCGATTATTCCAACGATCAGTAACATAAATATTTCCTTCAGCATCAAAAGATAAACAATTAGGACTATTCAATTGATTTTCTTGCCCAAATCCACCTACAACTATTTCACCTTCTTCTTTTCCTTCACACCAACGCATTACTCGTTGATTTCTCCGATCTGCTACATAGATTTGACCCAAATCATCAACAATCACTCCTCGAGGATAAAACAATTGATTGAGATTCTCGCCTTGACCATTTCCTCCAGCTACAACTATTCCTTCTTTTGCATCCTTTCTCCATTTCATCACGCGATCATTCTTCCTATCTGTTACATAAACAGATTGATCTTCATCGACAAAGATAAAAGTAGGACCATTGAGTTGATTGGGTTGATCTCCTCTTCTATTTCCACCAGCCACTATAGTTCCTTCATTGCTATATTCACCCATTTTCCATCGTCTCACTTCATTTTTCACATAATCAGAAACATAAAGAAATCCATGTTTATCCATTGCCAAACCATGACAGTCAATATTCTTAATAAGAATTTTTTGAGTTTGATTTAACCATTGAATTACTCGTCTGTTCCCTTGATCAGCAACGATGATGGAATGACTTTGTTGATCAACAATCACATCAGTTGGAAAACTCAATTGATCCATTCGATATCCTTGTTTATTTCCACCTGCAACGATTTGTCCTTCTTTTGCATTATATTTCCATTCAACAATACGATGATTACAAAAATCAGCAATGAAAATATTTTTATTCTTATCAATAAAGATTCCAGCAGGACGACTGAGTTGATTTAATTGTTTTCCTTGTCCATTTCCAGCAGCTATGGTGACGGCATTTTGTTTCCACTTATTAAATTTCGGTTCTAGAAAAAGATGAAAAGAAAAAGAGCATAAAATATTTGAAGTTTTGTATTTTAAAAAAAAAAGTTTAAAACTTATTGTTTTTCGAATCGAAATTTGGAGGAGAAAGAATATTTTTAATGAAAGATAGTTTATTTGTGAAACAACTTGATAAATATTTAATTGGAAAACAATTCAATTTGTTTTATTAGACAAACATATCTTTTGAATCTTTGAAGATAGTTTTTTATGTTCTATCTTCGTCATCACTGTTCTATGTTTTTATAGTTTTTTAACGTTAATTCTTAGAAAATGAGAATTATCCTGTTAGAAATAATTTCTTAAAAACTTACTTTTACATAAAATCATTGAAATATCATTAATAAACGGTTGTGAATTTTGTTGAATAGATATATTTAATGGATTATTTAATTCTTGTTTAATTTCTACTAATTGTTTTCTTAAATAATTTAGATTAATTTCATTAAAGTCATTTTCTTTCCGAATTTGCTTTATTTGTTCCGTTAAGTCATTAAATTTCTTTTCAATATCATTAATAAGTGTTGTTGAACATTCCAGGACAATTTCTCTCCAATTTTGTGCTTTTTGTTGAATTTTTTCAAGTGATTCTATTTCCCATTGATTAATTTTTTCTATTAACGAATGATTTCGTGGATTTTCTTTTTGTTCATTAATTATTTGTTTAAATTGGTCAAAATCCTTAGTAATATTATTTAATTGATCATTTAATATTTGTTTATGTTCTGTTAAATCCTTAAAACAAAATTCTTTTGAACATCCTCTACATGAATATGTTATTTTTTCTTTATTACATATAAAACATTTTGTTTTATTATTTGCCATTGTCATGTTGTTGAATATATATCTCTAGAAGAAATGAATAATCTATTTTTATAAATATAAATTTAATAATTCAATGACAATAAAAATGTTGTTCACTAATAGAAGACATCGATTTGATTTTAATTTAAAATAAAAATCCAAACGATTTTCGTGATGTTTTTTTCGATGAGGGTGTAGGTCTTAGCGAGTTCTCATTGCTTCATACTCATGAATGTTTATTAAAATTGACTTAATTTTACTAAGTCCTACTTATAATAGAAAGATCATACGTAATACTTTCTCTTTATTCATAAAATTCTTTATATCATCATTTAACTTTAGTAGAATTTGTCGTTGCTGATTGACTCACGATAGATTAAAACACCAGTAATATGTTAGAAATAAGAAATGAAAAAATGATACTCTCCTGATAATATTCTTTTCTTCAATGCCTTTGAAAATATATCATCTGATCATCGAAGAAAACGTGGGATAAATACCGATTAAACATACATAATTACGAATGAAAGAAAAAAAAACATAAATATGATATTTTTTTCTCTTGAAAATAACCTTCACAAGCGATTTGTTTTATCTCATCATTATTTGTGTAGTATAAAGTAGTTTTATATGATGACTTGATGTATCTGTTTTTCCTTCTATTCTTGACAAAGAAAGGTAAAGAAAGAAAAAGAAATATACCAACATTGAATCGTTATTTGTTTCATTCATACATGCTTGTGTTTTCGAAATGCATGTACGTAATACGACAAAAAAACAGTTAGTTAAGTTGGACTATTCTATATGAGAATGAATTGAAAGACAAAATAAAAGAAAAAAACCAACCAAAGATCAAGTCATATGACAGAAAAGAAACAGAAATAGACTGATAAAATTATCTAATCCATTAAAATTCTATTAGATTATCTTCTTGATTTTTTTAATTCTTGAAACTTTTTGATCAATAATCAACGCCAAGGAAGACGAGCTTTGTAGTCTGAAAAATGACGTATCATCGAATGTTGATCAGTAGTAAATGATTCGAGATCAGAGTGTATTAGTCAAGCAATGGCAGACAATTGCACTGCTGAATGGTTTCAACCATTTATCTATAAACAAAAGAGAATATTACCAAAGATTTATAATCAACTCTTGACATATACTGGAAAAACAATGGTGTGAAATTTCTCCAAGATAATATCTGTCTATCATCAATAATTCGACTTGTCTTCGATTTTTTGAAATCGACCTGAATTACGTATGTCATTATATCTAGTTTTGGAGAATTATTTTTGTCCTATATTGATCAATTTATTCAAACTTTCCGTCTCATACACTCACATCCATCCTCAATAAAATGATCATTTATTTTGCTGAATTTGTAGTTGTGCGAATCAAAAACTGCTTTAAATAGGAAAATGAAAAAAACATATTTTTAGAATAAAGCAAAGATATTTATTGAGTACTATGAAGATAAATATACAAAAAGCTTATCGTTATTGTTTTCGATTTGAAGAAAATGTTTTTGATGCATTTTATCGAAATAGAAATCTTGATTAAGTAGTATCCATTGATGTAACTTGTCTATTTCGTCGAGAAAAACATTTATATGCAAATTTAAATCCAATCGGAATAATAAATCGAAGTAAAATACAGATACCACCATAGATGGTGAAAATTGTATTCATTGAATCCTTAATACGGAATCGTTCTGACAATGTATACGAGCAAGTTTTAGGTTGGCAACTAGCAAAATACTTTTCATAAGCAAATTCAACACCCCAATCTTCGATAAATAGTTCACTAGCTATTGTTATAAGTTTTGTCGTGTTAATTGTTTTAAAGCGAGTTTGAGTAGAGGAAAGCGCTCGTATCGACTTAGCCAATAACGTTTCGGTTATTGTATCTAGACAATCTTGATCATATATACATTCTAATGTTGACTCAAGCATTGATTCAAGAGGTAAACAACCAATCATCATTCCTGGCACTGTCCAGTTGGATCCTGAGTTCAATTCAAGAGATATTGGTTCTACACAACCTGGCATTGTCGCACAATTGCATGATGATAGATTATATTTTTGAGCTTTCATATAGATCGTTCCAATAGTTGCCTCAAATGGAATCACTGGATACCAATTGGTAGTAAGTGCTGAAATTAAACCATTTCCAGAGTACATATTTCGAATCAATTGTAACGAATAAAGAAAATTTGAGCGCATCGTATTTAAGCAAAAATTGTTGATAGTAGCATTTATTTTATTTTCAAATAAATCTGATTCAAGTATTTCAACAGTGGTTAAAGTCGAGTTCAAAAAGATAGTAAGTTCATTGTTGACAGCCATTATAACCATTCTACACATTGCTTGTATTGCCTGAAAATGAAATATTGCCATACGTTGAAATGTACGAAGGTTTCGTTTCTTAGGTATTTGATCTGTATACGACTTATAAAGTAATGACATCCATTCACCATTTGGTTCAATAAAATGACTTTTGCATATTTCGTGAAATTGTGGATTGAAATTAACGAAAGTGTGATAAGGAATAGACAGGTTGGTGCAAAGACAATCAGCTGACTTTGGTAGATTTGCATATTCATCTAATGTTGGTTTGTCCACAATGGTTGTAACTTTTTGATAAGACAGCATGGTAATATAACTGACACTAGCCATTATTACAATTAATACGACGATGTATGCACGTGTCCAGTTTCGTTGAGCATTCAATTCTTCATCAGACGGATTAGGCTTATGAACATTCTCGAACATATTCAGTGTTATAATTTTTTGATGAGATTTTCTGCATATATTAACGATAAATGTTCGAATAGAAAAATGACCTACAATCAAGTATATACTTATTATTGGCATCATAAAAGAAATTTTCGACAAGAGTTCTTTGAAAAGTTACGAAGGAATAAAAACCTTGTTGGAAGCTCTTATATACAGTGAAAGCTATAGATTAGAAGTGTCAACAATTGCATATCATCATACCCACATCCTCCCGTTAATATTCGTAGATATAAACAGTGAAAATTTGAAAAAAAATCTCGTTGGTTTATACATGTATGTCTTCTTTAATGTCATTAATTGTCGATATTTTAACCCTTTCTGATCAGGTAACAAAAGATAGATATCAAAAAAGTTCGGTTTTATCCCTTATCAAAGTTCAATATTCGTGGATTTTTTACAATCAAACCTGTAGATATAATCAAGGTCCATATATGTGTTCGTGCTTTACAAATCAAAAGATTTTTTCAAAAAAATATTTACTACCTCGTTGAGTATCTTCAGAAGAGCTTGTTTGTTGTGTTGGTCGACAACGTTTAAGAATAAAAGATATAATAAATGGTGATATAAATCGAAGAATAACAGATACAGTAGAAGATAGACCAATGACAGTTGTCATGAGTAAAACGAAAGTACGTCGTTGATTGGTTGTGTACGAACATGAATGAGGTTGGCATTGTTTAAAATAGCCCATATAATCTGGGTTTTGCGTCCAAAATTCAGCAAACAAATGCTTTGAAAGAAAATCAATGGTGACGTTATTTGGAAAGCGACTTGTTTGAGATAATGCTGCGAAATTACGGTTGCTGTGAATTCCATCACAAATAATGTTAACACATGATTGATTATACAAACATTGGAGTTGTGTTAATAGTAAGGAATTAACATAGAATACAGATGTGTAGAAGCCAGATACAGGTACAAATATGACAACTCCGTGTATATCCTTGCTATTTAAAGTTGTTTCTAATATACAAACTGGGTTTAAGATAAGGGAACAAAAAACATAGTTTTCACTAAGCCATTCTAAAGGAGGATGAATGTAAACTAACACATGCCCTGTATGATTTTCCATCGATATATAATAATTTGTGTTTACACCATAGATAAATTGGTTAACTTTCATTGTTTGGCGTGTGAATTCCAAGAGATAAGAAAAACGATTAGGTGTAACATGTTTAAAATATTCGCCTTCAGAAATCATTAGAGATTTGAAGAGATCTTCGGTGATTAGATTTGGAGTAACTAATTGTCTTGCATAGAATATATCAAGAGCATTATTTATTGTTATCTTGGCTAATTTACAAAATGATTGAAGGAGTTTAAAAACAGGTCCACTTTGTTCAAAATTGTAGGGATAAAACGATTCTGAAGGTGGCATTAGACCAATCCATTCGTCCAATACGAAGTTGCTGGCACATATCTCGTGATAGGTAGGAGTTAATTTAATTGAATAATTATACAATGAAGAAAGTTGAAAACATGGACATTGAAGTGATGATAAACTAGTTTGTTGCTGAAGATATAAGACTTCATCGAACGAAGGTTCGATTAACTCTATATGAACTGTTTCTTTTGTTGCTGCTGTGTATATTGTTATAATGATAAAAAAAAGTGACAAAAAAGTAACGTACAATCGAGTTGACCATCGTTGTTGATAAATATCTGAAGGTTCAAGACGTGTCGATGAACGGAAAAGATTCATTTCAATAAGAGCAGAAATAAGTTGTCGAAGCCAGGTAATAATTAATTGTTTCAATCGACTAAAAGAATAATCTCTGCGAGGTGTTTCTGCATTACGACGAATTAATAATTTTACAATAGCTGGAATTATAAGACTTAGAACAGTAGAAAGACCACCGTATACACTAATAATTGTAGTTATAACATAATAAATGTTGAAACGTTTGTTGATTGTATAGAAACACAATTTTGGTGCACAATGATTAAAATATAATGAATAATTTATATTTTGAATCCATTTTTCAATAAAACCTGATTTAATTATAGTTGATAAAGTAGTATTCAAATCAAATATACTTTCTTTGTTTGCATCTAAACATGTAAAATTTGATGATGTATTATTAAAAACTTGTAACAATGAATTAATCATTGTTTGATTATAAAAAATTTTTAATGTTGACGAAAGAAGTGAATCAATTGGTCGACATCCAATA